>JBBMRE010000220.1:32500-83834 GCA_037974335.1 Prionace glauca | reverse complement strand
TCACGTGCTCACTGTGTACTGATGCAAAGGGTCAGCAATGCAAAGATTGCATGATGAACCTCAGAAATTTAACAAGTTTCCTTCCATTCCTGCAGTGTCCCCTTCTCATATCCAAAACAGATCCAGTCCCTGACTGTACTGGTGAGATTCTGTGGTGTTGAATTATATTGACGAAGTGGCTGAAACAGATATATTTGCAGCAACATGAATTTTTCAACCTCTCAATTCCACTGAATAAATTCACAGACCGGGTGCCTCTATAACGCATTAGAATTTAACACCAGCAGTCAGAGAATAAAAACAGAGGGTACACGCATTCATGGTCACAAAACACCAGAAATTGTAGTCGCTTACCAGGAACACCAATAATAGCGAGAATCATGTAATAAATTTTCTGAACCACTTGAATTGGGAGAAGCATGCTCTGTGTGAAATAATCTGCCCAATTGTACTTCAGGAAATCTGTCTGTCTTGAAAACTGAGCTGATGTATTTCGAGCCCCATCAATTTGTACTCTGTGGAATCACCTCAGGGATGTTCCAGTTGTGACACTTTTTTTTAATGAACAAAGGCAGCTAAATCCCTGAAGTAATGATTATATTTAGCCTTGAAGCTGAAGGCAAAAGTTGGACAATTCTGATTGCGCAATGCATTTGCAAACTTAAAAGCGAGTTCGGACAACTTTCCACTGATGTTTTCCAATGGGCTGTGAGCATTCTGTCCCTGAGGTCGCAATGAATCTCTCTCACAGTACATCTCGATTGCACCCTGTGGTCCAGCTCTCGCCTTGAACTTAGGATTTTAGCTCGTGTGATTCAAGTGCGTTTTTGGTGTCCATGAAATGCAGTTACATATCTGAAAATATCAACTAACTTAAAAACTGATTCCACGCATAACGAGGAGAGCAACACTAGCATTCATACTCCACTGTAGATCAAGCTCACGTCATACAAATATTCCAATGCAATGTCTTAAAGGGATTTAAACCACCAAATTTTCCCATCCATCCATGCGATATAGGCTAGATTAGACGGGTCAGCATTCAGGCCCATCCAAATAGGCATTTCAATAGCTGCGTGGTAACCAGCCGCTGTCTTGGTTTGCTTCAGCCGAAGGAGATGCAAGTGCCAGGTCAACGCTCTGAATAAAGAAAATTACAGCACAGTAACAGGCCCTCCAAGCCTGCACTGACCATGCCTCCCACCTTAACTAAAACCCCCTACCCTACCGGGGACCATATCCCTCTATTCCCATTGTATCCATGTATTTCTATCTGATGGAAGGACTTCAATGATTTTGACGCAAGGATGGCGAATGAACGACAAAACATTCCCAAATAAGTAAGTGTGTGACCCGGGTGCTGCTTGTCCGAAGAAAATCAGAGGGTGAACACTGCAGGGATGGAAAGAAACTGGCTGAGTTTCTGAAGTTCATCTTCGCATTGCTGACATTTTGCATCAGTGGTGGGGGGGGGGGGGGGGGGGGGTGGGGGGGGGCATTAATTTCGGATGTGATGGATAGGGTGTCAGAAAAGGGGATTGTCCTGAATGAATTCGAACATCTTGAATATAGCGTGAGCTGAAATATTTCAGACAAGTGGAGAGAACTGTTATGGATCACTCTCATGCAAGGTACCATCGCCAAATTTTCCGCTTATACTAATATAGGAGGGATGATGAAATAAGTCCAAAGATGTGCGGGTTAGGTTCATTGGCTATGCTAAAAATTGCCCCTTAGTATCCTGGGATGTGTAGGTTAGAGGGACTAGCAGGTAAAATGTATGGGGATAGGGTCTGGGTGGGATTGTGTGCGGTGCAGACTCGATGGGCCGAAGGGCCTGTTTCTGAACTGTAGGGTTCTATGTCTATGTCTAAGATATCCATTAATGTACACTAATAGAAACGTGCAGGCCACTCAGTCCATCCATCCCATGCAAGCAATAATCCCCACCAGTCCCTATCCCCATAACCCCAAGCATTTATTCATGTATTAACCCAAGTATTTAAGCAGAACTTTGGATTGTGGGAGGATTCAGAAGAACCGAGAAGAAACCCATTCGGAAACGGGGAGAATGTGCAAACCCCACACAGCCCGATACCAGAATTAAACACAGGTTCGTGGCGCTTTGAGGCCGCGGCCCTAACCAATATCCACTGCGCCACCACCGAAGGTTAACTAATTAGGACAAAATCTGACACGCAACGTTGTACTTGGACAATTCTAAGGACATCCATGTTGATAGGAGAAGTGCAAAGATAAATTATTGTCTCAACTTCGGAATGATTAAGTGCAGGGGAATCTGGGTGTCCTTGTGCAGGAATTGGAGACATCTAGAATGCATGTATGGCAGATGACAAGAAAGGCAAGTGAAATCTTGGCACTTATTAGTAAAAACATGGAATATAAGAAGAAGTGATGTGTTGCTGCTAATGTACAAAGCGTTAATTAGAATAATGTGTGCAGTTTTGGTCCCCATATTTGAGGAACAAGGCATTGGAGACAGTTCAGAGGAAGTTCACTAGATTGATTCCACATGTGAGAGGATTGTCTTACCAAAAGGTTTTTTTGGACAGTTTAAGCCTGTCCACTCTGCTGTTTAGAAGAATGAGAGGAGATCTAATTGAGGTGTGTGAAATATAAGGCAGAATGACAAAGCAGATGTGGAGCAAATGTTTCCTCTTCTCTGGCGATAAATGCCAATTTTTTCCAGAACATTCTTTGTTTTTATATATTCTGCATTCAACCAATTATCCTGATTTACCGGAACCTCCTTTCCTCGTTCAAGGAATTTTCCACAATGTTTCATAAACACTTCTCATGTTTGGAGCCGCAAGACTTTCAAGAATGGCCATTACTACATTTGTTTTTGCAAGTTTTCAGTCAAATATTTCACTTTTCCTGAGTTTTTCTTGATTGTTCTGATCAGTTTTATTTTATCATTCGCAAAACAAAAACAGTTTTCGTCTGTGTACGTTGATTGATGTGTGGATCAGACTGTCTTTCAATTGGAAAGGGTGCAGAGGAGGTTTACCAGGATGTTGCCTGGGATGGGGGGAAGGTCTGATGAAGAAATGTTTCTTCTCTATAATTTTCATTAGAGAGAAGAAGGTTACGAGGTGACCTAATTGAGGCGTACAAGATGATCAGAGGGTTAGATAGGGTGGACAGTGAGAGCCTTTTTCCTCGGATGGTGACGGCTAACACGAGGGGACATAGCTTTAAATTAAGGGGTGGTAATTATAGGACGGAGGTAGGTTCTTTACTCAGAGGGTAGTGAGGGCGTGGAATGCCCTGCCTGCAGCAGTTGTGGGCTCACCAACTTTAAGGGCGTTCAAATGGTCAGTGGATAGGCATATGGATAACATTGGAATAGTTTAGGTTAGAGGCTCATTAGATTGGTTCCACTGGTCGGCGCAACATCGAGGGGCAGAGGGCCAGTACTGCGCTGTAAGGTCCTATATTGCCTGCGATGGAGGGCATTAGCTATGACGAGGGATCCAATAAACTGGGATTGTTTTCCCTGGCAAGGCGGAGGCTGAGAGGCTTCTGATTGGTTGAGCATAATGTCAGTTAATGGATATTGATCACTAATTGGCTGAGGAGACTGTCACGTGTGCTGGCTGATATTCCTCATTTCCAAAGTGCTGAAGGGCACAGGGTGAGGTTCTTCGAAATATCATTGGACAGACGTACAAACAAATATTCTTGATTGGCTGAGGGAACCTTTGTCACGGGAGCATTCGTCTGGATTTGTTAAATCCAATATCAGTCACTGCCAGACCACAGATTGCCGGCCGATTGCAGTTAGAGGAATAGAAAGAAGAGTTGGAGTTAGATGTTTGGATCAGCAGTGCCAGCCATTTACCCTGGTCGTTTGATGCCCTGAACCTTTGTATTAAGTCTATTGGGAGTTTGTGAATGAATGTTAAATTAATCTACTGGAATCACTGGAAATTCGACCTGGTTTCAGTTGTTCTGCTTATTCATTAGTCGGCATATAATGGGGCATCTGACAAATTTCTTGACCTGCTTCCTGAAAGTAGATTGTGTTACACCATAAATAAACGTGTTTGTGCAGCAATTCAAGTTGAGCAGCATAAAACCAACCTGCCTGAAAATGTACAAAGCAGCATGGTATTCTGTAATATTTGATCCTGTCATGCTATAATAGAAGAAATGTATGACATACACCATCCACAGAAGGATGAAGCTGCCAGATATGGCGAGAAGTAAAATTATCGACTTCCTTCTGCTCTCCATCTCTGGGTCACGGTGATTTTGTCCCCAGCTCTGAGCCTTCAGTCCCTTCCGGACTCGGCTGGAAACTAAAATATGCTTCACTGTCCAAATGTTTAACAGCAGGATTGAAGCGAATGGAATAAATGGAGTTAAAACCGTGTCAAACCAGTCAAATCCCAACCAAGCAGCATCAGTAAAATAGTTTGGACTGAGGGAGCAGCCCCACGGTACTCTGTCGATTATCTCTACAGGCTCCTGTGTAAAGTAGTGTGGGACGTTTTTTAAACAGAGCAGAATACCAGTAGTTGCTAGGATGATAGCTGCGGTTTTCTGGGTGCAATAATTGAGTTTTAGCTTTTGGCAGCAAATAACCACAAATCTATCGAAGGAGAAAGTGACGGTGAACCAAACTGAACAGTCTGTGGCTGCACGGCGCAGGAATGTGATAAGTCTACACACGTGGGTGATGTCCATGAAAGAGCGTGGAAAATAATAATATCTGACCCTCCACAATATGACCTCGGTGATAATGACCGATAGATCCGCAACTGCCATAGCCACCAGGTAATAGGTGGTGCAGGTGGAGAGGCCACATTTTCCCCGGGTTAAGATTGCAATTGCCAGTAAGTTAACTGCAAGAGAAAGGAAGCACATAATTAATAAATTGCAAGGACAAAATAAATTCAAAGGTACATATCCACAATCTGTGATTAATAGAAATTGTTAAAAACAGTATCATACTGATAGATAGATAGATAGATAGATAGATAGATAGATAGATAGATAGATAGATAGATAGATAGATAGATAGATAGATATGCATCATTTCGCAAAACCAGTTGGCAGTTTGTAGAACAAAGAACAAAAACAGCCCGGAAAACAGGCCCTTCGGCCCAATGAGCCCACACCGCCATTTTAACACCACCAGTCCCCCCTCCACCCATGACCCTTATCGATGCTTATGGCACTCTACATTGAGGGAAAACTAATTTAGGGACAATTTGTTACACCAATCAGTCCAACAGCACATCTTTGGGGTGTGGGAGGAAACCGGAGCACCCGGAGAAAACCCACGCAGGCACGGGGAGAATGTGCAAACTCCCACAGACCAAATCCATGTGTCTGCACAGCAATCAGTGATAGTCACTGAGCTGTCGTGTTGCCCAGCATCTGGTCCAGTTTAAGCGTACACTAACGACGTGAAGTACTAGGCTATTCTCGAAAGAACCAAGAGCAGCCCAAGTATGACCCATCGCGTCTCTGCCCCTCATTGGACAACAAGGCGGACCGACTTAAAACCTGTGAAGTAAAGGAGAAAAAGATTAGTATCATTCCACATCCTTATACTTGACCAGGGATGTCCCAATGCTAATGAACCTTATTTAAAAACAATCTCCTATATCCTGCCATCTCCAACCAACTCATGAGCCTGTCTAAGTAACGCTTATTTAACAACTCTTAGTTTAACAACTCCAGCGTGCCTGCCTCCATCACCTTGTTTGGCAGAGCACTCCATACCCCCACTATATATAGAGAATATATATAAAGTAATGTATGACGTAAGGTTTTCTGATGAGGCACACATCAGTGACAGACGTAAATCAAGCTGGAATTCCAAATTGGTGAGTAAGGATTCTTCTAGTTAATTAAATAAGGGGTTAATGAAGTGACTGTTGCATCTATAGAAATTGAGACAATGAATTAATAATGGAAGCTAATGAATGTTTGAATGGAACGGCTCAGGGTCACTGTAAACACAGACATTACGGAACTAGCTCAATTTCAGGACCTGAGGGGAAAGATGAACTCCCTCCCAACAATGCACCATTTTTTAAAAAACACTGAACGACCTGTTAGCTTCTTGTGATGGAGATATTCACAGAGTCACAAACCAGTCTGAACAAATATAACTGAGCGTTTCTGAATTTCATTCCCTTTACATAATGGTGAGAACTGCTGCCTCGTAGCTTGGCGCAAAGGTTTGATTCGGGCCTGGGTCACTGTCTGCGTGGTGTTTCCACAATTTCACCGTGTCTTAGTGGTTTTAACTCCGGTTGCTCAGATGCCCTCCCACAGTCCAAAAGCGGTGCTGTTTAGCTGCATTCATCTCCCCTCAGTGTACGAGAATATGCACTGGAGTGTGTGGACTTGGGGATTTTCACAGTAACTTCATAAGAACATAAGAAATAGGAGCAGGAGTAGGCCATCTAGCCCCTCGAGCCTGCCCCGCCGTTCAATAAGATCATGGCTGATCTGTCGTGGCTCAGTTCCACATTCCCGCCCTCTCCCCATAACCGTTAATCCCCTCTCGTATCAAAAACCCATGAACCTGTGTCTTAAAAATATTTAGCGAGGCAGCCTCCACCACTTCAACGGGCAGAGAATTCCAGAGATTCACCATCCTTTGAGTGAAGAAGTTCCTCCTCAACTCCGATCTAAACCGCCCCCCCCTTTATCTTGAGGCTCTGCCCCCCCCCCCCCCCCCCCCCCCCCCCCACCATCCTACTGTCCTTTCTGAGCGGGAAGAGTCTCTCCACCTCTAACCTATCCATCCCATTCATCATCTTATACGTCTCAATGAGATCTCCCCTCGTTCTTCTAAACTCTAACGAGTACAAGCCTAGTTTATTCAGCCTCTCCTCATAGCTCAACCCCCTCAACTCCGGCATCAGCCTAGTAAACCTCCTCTGCACTCCCTCCAGGGCCAAAATATCCTTGCGTAAGTGCAACGACCAAAACTGCACACAGTACTCCAGCTGCGGCCTCACCAATGCCCTATACAGCTGCAGCAAGACCTCCCTACTTTTATATTCTATCCCCCTCGCTATGAAGGCCAGCATCCCATTCGCCTTCCTGACCACCTGCTGCACCTGCAAGCTGGGTTTCTGCGACTCATGCACAAGGACCCCGAGGTCCCTCTGCACCGTCGCCTGCTGCAGTTTTTCAGTGTAAGTCGATTTGTGACATCAAAATATAAATTAGAGATTTGATTAGGTAGTTATTAAAGATTTGATTAGGTAGTTATTGGAGATTTGATTAGGTAGTAATTAGAGATAGGTACTCTATTCAGGGAATACAGATGCATCAGGGAGTATTAGCTGTTGAGATGTGAAGGGAAAGGCATCGCCTGGAGTGAGATCAATGACTGGTGGGATAGGATGTGTTCTTCTGGGCGAGTTCTACAAGTGAATGCGGAGACAGTCACTGCACATGACGTGGCACCAGAAAGGGTAATTATTTTCCCTGCCCTCCTGACACACTACTACATCCGTGACCTCTTTATACTTGAGTGAGTGGTGGTAATCTTCCCAAATTCCTCGGCCTGCTATATCCCCGCTTGTTTGGTTCAAATGGAATTTAATGTTGGCAAGTGCGAGGTGGTCCACTTTGGAAGGAAGAATGGTAGGAAGGACTATTACTTATGTGGCGAAAAACTGCAGCAGGCGACGGTGCAGAGGGACCTGGGGGTCCTTGTGCATGAGTCGCAAAAACCCAGCTTGCAGATGCAGCAGGTGGTCAGGAAGGCGAATGGGATGCTGGCCTTCATAGTGAGGGGGATTGAATATAAAAGTAGGGAGGTCTTGCTGCAGCTGTATAGGGCACTGGTGAGGCCGCAGCTGGGGTACTGTGTGCAGTTTTGGTCGCCGCACTTATGCAAGGATATTTTGGCCTTGGAGGGAGTGCAGAGGAGGTTTACTAGGCTGATGCCGGAGTTGAGGGGGTTGAGCAATGAGGAGAGGCTAAATAAACTAGGCTTGTACTCATTAGAGTTTAGAAGAATGAGGGGAGATCTCACTGAGACATGTAAGATGATGAATGGGATGGATAGGATAGAGGTGGAGAGACTCTTCCCGCTCAGAAAGGACAGTAGGACTAGGGGGCACAGCCTCAAGATAAAGGGGGGGGGGGCGGTTTAGAACGGAGTTGAGGAGGAACTTCTTCACTCAAAGGGTGGTGAATCTCTGGAATTCTCTGCCCGTTGAAGTGGTGGAGGCTGCCTCGCTAAATATTTTTAAGACGCGGGTTGATGGGTTTTTGATAAGAGAGGGGATTAAGGGTTATGGGGAGAGGGCGGGAAGGTAGAACTGAGCCACGACAGATCAGCCATGATCTTATTGAATGGCGGGGCAGGCTCGAAGGGCCAGATGGCCTACTCCTGCTCCTATTTCTTATGTTCAACAATGGAGGATGCATCCCTCGCCGCATGGAAATCAATTGCGCAATCCGAGACAACCTCACACTTTATAACCTGAATCAGCAGAGGGTGCAAACAGAAACAAAAAACATGTGAAACGTATAACTGCAAAAGCAAATGTAAATTGCAATATTGAGTGCAACTCACACTACTGTCAATTCCTGTCACATTACAATGCAGAAGATCCTATCCAGGTTACAGCGCAATACTGTCCGTTTTACTGCATGACTGCAGTTCCCCTCAAAACTCGAGAATCTGAAAATCGTACAGGGCAATATTAGTTCACAAATACTCCACTGGTATAACCGAGTAATCACGTTGTCACTGACAGTCACGAGCAGCAACTTTTACTTTCTGCAAGATACGCTATAGAAACAGACCAAGGTGGCCTCGGTCGCACCTTAACATAGAACATAGAACATAGAACATTACAGCACAAACAGGCCCTTCGGCCCTCGAGTTGCGCCGGTCACATCAACCCCACCAATCTACAGACCTCTCTATAACCCCCAATCCCATTAAACCCCATATACTCATCCAGAAGTCTTTTAAAAGACCCCAGCGAGTTCGCCTCCACCACCGATGACGGCAGCCGATTCCATTCACTCACCACCCTCTGAGTGAAAAACTTACCCCTAACATCACCTCTGTACTTCCCTCCCCGCAACTTAAATCTGTGTCCTCTCGTAGCGACCATTTCAACCCGGGGAAATAGCCTCTGAGAGTCCACCCTATCTATTCCTCTCAACATTTTATAAACTTCTATCAGGTCGCCTCTCAACCTTCGCCTCTCCAGGGAAAAGAGTCCCAGCTCCCTCAACCTATCTTCATAAGGCATGCCTCCCAGTCCAGGCAACATCCTTGTAAATCTCCTCTGCACCCTTTCAATAGCTTCTACGTCTTTCCTATAATGAGGCGACCAGAACTGCGCACAGTACTCCAAATGAGGCCTGACGAGGGTCCTGTAAAGTTGCAGCATTACCTCCCGACTCCTAAACTCAATCCCTCGATTAATGAAGGCTGTGAAGGGAGGTCACAGGCTTCTGAGCCTGTGACCTCCCATCATTCTGACAATATCCGCACACTGAGTCTATTCACAGTACCCCGGCAGTGCAGGAGGAGCTCATCTGACCCATCGTATCTGCACCGAATACAATCCCAGTCAGGCTCCTCCTCTGCAATCCAACCCATCCAGCGATCCGCGCGTCACTGATGGGCAGTCGGACATGACCGGGTGACAGAACCTGCATCACTTTCGAAAGTGGAAAGGCATAAGATCACCCAGAGGAAACCAAAACAGCCAGAAGGTGAACAAGCAAACTCCAAGCAGACAATGACCTAAGGCCAGAATTGAACTCGGGTCTCTGGCATTTGGAGGCAGGAGACTTAACCACTTTACCGCTGTGTTCTCTAACTGCAGGATCTACCACATTGTAATATGTAAGCAGAACACTATATAACTCTCCAAACACAAGCTACCATGTTTCAATATAAATTTAGGACTGGTCTGTGTTACATTTCGTTTTCCAGAATTAAAGATAGAACATAGAACCTTACAGCGCAGATCAGGCCCTTCGGCCCACGATGTTGCGCCGACCAGTTACAAAAACAATGACCCACTAGCCTGTACCAATCCCTTTCCATCCACAAACCTATCCACGGATCTCTTAAACGCCCCCAAACTAGGAGCATTTACAACTGCAGCTGGCAGGGCATTCCAGTCCCTCACCACCCTCTGGGTAAAGAACCTACCCCTGACATCAGTCCTATAACTACCCCCCCTTAATTTAAAGTCGTGCCCCCTCGTGCTAGCTTTCTCCATCCGAGGAAAAAGGCATTCATTATCTACCCTGTCTAAACCTCTAATCATCTTATATGTTTCAATAAGATCCCCTCTTAGCCGCCATACATATATATATATATATATAGATTATATATATAGGTAGGTTTCATTTTCTGATTCTGATCATCCTCAGCTGCGTTACGATATTTCTTAATAAATAACAAAGAACAAAAACAGCCCGGGAAACAGGCCCTTCGTCCCAACGAGCCCACGCCGCCATTTTAACATTACCAGTCCCACACTCCACCGATAACCCCTATATAATGTTTTATGGCCATCCACATTGAGGGAATCTAATTTAGGGACAATTTATTACTTCCAATCAGCCTAACAGCACATCTTTGGGGTGTGGGAGGAAACCGGAGCACCCGGAGAAAACCCACGCAGGCACGGGGAGAATGTGCAAACTCCCTCAGACACCGGCCCAAATCCATGTGTCTGCACAGCAAACAATGATAGTCACTGAGCTGTCGTCTTGCCCAGCATCTTGTCCAGTTTAGGCACACACTAACCACATGAAGCACTAGGCCAATCTCGAACAACCAAGAGCAGCCCCAGTACAACCCATCGCGTGTCTGCCCCTCGTTGGACAACAAGGCGGACCGACTTAAAACCTGTGAATTAAAAGAGAAAAAACATTATTATCATACCACATCCTTATACATTACCAGGGACGCCCCAATGCTAATGACCCTTATTTAAAACAATCTCCTATATCCTCCCATCTCCAGCCCACTCATGTGCCTGTCTAAGTTACTCTTAAACAACTCCAGCGTGCCTGCCTCCACCACCTTACTTGGCAGAGCATTCCATACCCCCACTACCCTCTGTGTGAAAATCCTCCCTCTAATATCCGTGTTATACCTCTCCCCCCTCAGCTTAAGCCCGTGGCCCCTCGTACAGTGTGTCACTAAAATAGGAAATGGCTTACCTCTGTCTATTCTATCTATCCCCTTCATAATCTTAGAACGCAGCTGCCAATTATGTGTTGCCTTCCTTAACCAAATGTCGTGCTCCAGATTTGTCCGCGTCGATCTTGAGTTCCTGTGTGCTCTGATAATTCATTGCCATCCACCTCCGGATTGGCCACACTCAATCACAATTTTGTATAATTGTATATTTCAAAGTTCATTCTTAGTTTGAAATTCCAAGGTCTAAATGCATTTTGAGGAGCATGATTCCCAACTGAACCATGGAGACCCCGCTCCCCAAAAAACAACTCACAGTTCCCCTGTCGTATGCTTCCAGCCCTGTGAGGAATCCATTCCAACATTGTTCCCGCATTCTACACTTTCCGACCTTCTCCATTAGCTTGTGTTTCTCCCCCTGTTAACCTGTCAGTACGTAGCTGTGTCTGTTGGAGCAGTTATCAAAGGCCAGGATCAATAGTTTTCGCTGAAAACAATTGTATGCAAAGAGTAGCAAAAGACCGCCCATTTTTGGATTGGTTGTACAAAGAACAAAGAACAACACAGCCCGGGAAACAGGCCATTCGGCCCAACGAGCCCGCGCCGCCTTCTTAACAATGTGTTTTTCCTCCTCCACCCTTGACCCATGTCTATGCTTATGTTATATATTAAAATAGACAGAAAGTAGCACACAATAGAACATAGAACACTACAGCACAAACAATTTGCAATGATCACATCTATACCTACTAAGCCATAGCCCTATCTATAACCCTCAATCCCATTAAATCCCATGTACTCATCCAGATGTCTTCTAAAAGACCCCAGTGAATTCGCCTCCACCACCACCGACGGCAGCCGATTCCACTCACTCACTACCCTCTGAGTGAAAAACTTACCCCTAACAATGTAGACTTAATAATAGAAAGAATGTTTTTCATTCCAGTTATTGATCCTGTTTCAGTATTAAGAAAAAATGTCTGTCAGAATTCCCTCAAAAATATAGCCATTTGATGACGTGTTCCACCCCTCTTCCAAACCAGTACAAAGTAAACATTCAGCACTAAGAGCCTTGCAAAATACGGTCACTGAGTTGAGTTAGGTACATTGTATGTCCCCGTAGTTGGCACGCTGTCTGCAATTCTATGCAAAGTATTATGCTCAGTGATATTGTTTTCTGAACTCACTGCTACCTTGTCGACTTGAACAGCACACGTTTATTTTTCTCTACGAATGAATATAACTTGATATTTCAGAGTATTTGTGAGTTACTAGCAGGCGTTCACCATCGGCTGAATCAATATAATTAATGCTTGCAGGTTGTTAATGCTATTTGGCTTTAAAATATGATGTCAGTAATCCGATATCATGCATTATTCTACCGTCAAGGTAACACATTACATTATGACCGGCGCAGTAAATAATAGGGCGGTTCACATTCATTGTTAAATCCATGCAATGGTTATTTTCACTTACTGGGTACACCAATGATTGCCAGGATCAAATAGTATATTTCCTTAAAGCTGTTAAATATTTCCAACATCTTCACTCTGGAATTATCTGTCACTGCATGCAACGAAAAATCTCTGCGTTTGAAACTATGCAGCAAAACATTGCCATTAAATTAATTCCCTACCAGCTCACCTGCGGGAATTTAAAGTTGTAGTTCTGTATGGTTCAGTTAATTACTTGATGTCACGTGTTATATTTAACAATGCATTTCAATTAGCAATTGTTATTTCATCACTTAGGTCACAAAATTTATTTTCGTTTTGCCGCACATTCACAGTGTGATAACTCAAAAACAGCAAAACTCTCTCTTGCTTCTAGTCATTGAATTGTAACACATAACTTTTATCTCTGTCTGTATCTATCTATCTACCTGCCTATCTATCTGTCTATCCATCTAACCGTCTATCTATCTATCTATCTATCTATCTATCTATCTATCTATCTATCTATCTATCTATCTATCTATCTATCTATCTATCTATCTATCTATCTATCTATCTATCTATCTATCTATCTATCTATCTATCTATCTATCTAACCGTCTGTCTGTCTATCTATCTATCTATCTGCCTATCTATCTATCTATCTATCTATCTATCTATCTATCTATCTATCTATCTATCTATCTATCTATCTATCTATCTATCTATCTATCTATCTATCTATCTATCTATCTATCTATCTGTCTGTCTATCTATCTATCTATCTATCTATCCATCTAACCGTCTGTCTATCTATCTATCTATCTATCTATCTATCTATCTATCTATCTATCTATCTATCTATCTATCTATCTATCTATCTATCTATCCATCTATCTATCTACCTATCTATTTATCTATCTATCTGTTATATGATATTATCTGTTATATCATATGATGTTATACTCAATTACAGGACTGCTTAAGGCAAACATGCCATCTGCCTGCTTTACAACTATCATTGGGTCGCTGGACATGTGTACACAGTCTGAAGGATGTGTTGGTTAGGTGCATTGGCCATGTTAAGTTCTCTCTCAGTGATCCAAAGATCAAAGACAAAGGCTCTGCAATCTCCTCCCTGGCCTCCCAAAGAATCCTAGGATATACCCCATCTAACCCAGGGGACTTATTGACTCTCAGGTTTTTCAAAATTGCTAATACGTCTTCGCTTAGAAGATCTACCTCCTCCAGCCTATCAGCCTGTATCACGCAGTCATCCTCAAAAACATGGCCCTTCTCCTTGGTGAACACTGAAGATGAGTATTCAATCATCATCTCTCCTATCTCTTGACTCCATGCATCAGTTCCCACTGCTATTCTTGACCAGCCCGAACTTCACCCCGGTTGTTTGTTTTATTTCTAACAGGAGAGTAAAAAGCCTTGGGGTTTTCCTTGATCCGACCCGCCAAGGATTTCTCATACCCCCTCCGAGCTCTCCTAAGCCATTTCTTTAGCTCATTCCTTGCTACCTTGTAACCCTCAAGCAACCCACTTTTCGGCCCAGCTCTGCATTCTATCAATGTCTCTTTGCAGCCTACAAGAGCCCTCCACCTCATCCACTACTCCACCAATCTTGGTGTCAGCAACAAATTGACTAACACACCCTACAGCCCCCTCTTCCAAGTCACTGATAAAAATCAGAACCAGCAGAGGAGTCAGCACTGATTCCTGTGGTACACGGCTGGTAACTATCCTCCAGTCTGAAAATTTTCCTTCCACCATCACCCTCTGTCTGCCAGTTACTAATCCATTCGGCCAAATTTACTTCTATCCCCACACTCCCTTATCTTTTCCATGAACGTACCATGGGGAACCTTATCAAATGCTCCCTAAGATCCATATATACGACATCAACTGCTCTACCTTCATCTAAACACTTAGTTACCTCCTCAAAGAATTCAGTCAAATTTGTAAGGCAGGACATACCCCTCACGAAACCATGCTGACTATCCCAGATTAAACTGCAAGTCAGGATAGAACATAGAACATTACAGCGCAGAACAGGCCCTTCGGCCCACGATGTTGCGCCGACCAGTTACAAAACAATGACCCACTAGACTAAACCAATCCCTTTTCATCCATAGACCTATCCACAGATCTCTTAAACGCCCCCAAACTAGGTGCATTTACAACTGCAGCAGGCAGGGCATTCCAGTCCCTCACCACCCTCTGGGTAAAGAACCTACCCCTGACATCCGTCCTATAACTACCCCCCCTTAATTTAAAGTCGTGCCCCCCTCGTGCTAGCTTTCTCCATCCTAGGAAAAAGGCTATCACTATCTACCCTGTCTAAACCTCTAATCATCTTATATGTTTCAATGAGATCCCCTCTTAGCCGCCTTCTTTCCAGCGAAAACAACCCCAAATCTCTCAGTCTCTCCTCATAGGATCTCCCCTCCATACCAGGCAACATCCTGGTAAACCTCCTCTGCACCCTCTCCAAAGCCTCTACATCCTTCCTGTAATGCGGGGACCAGAACTGCACACAAAACTCCAAGTGCATTAATACAATAGATAAGGGTGATGGGTGGAGGGTGGGACTGGTAATGTTAAAATGGCGATGCGGGCTCGTTGCGCCACAGGACCTGTTTCCCGGGCTGTTTACCACTGTGTTCCCTAAATACACTATCCACCACATTGTAATGTGTAAGCAGAACACGATATAACTCTCCAAACACAGTCTACCAAGTTTCAATATAAGTTTAGGACTAGACTGCGTTACATTTCGTTTTCCAGAATTAAAGACAGGTTTCATTTTCGGATTATGATCGTCCTCAGCTGCGTTACGCTATTTCTGAATAAAGAACAAAACTAGCCCAGGAAACAGGCCATTCGGCCCAACGAGTCATTTTAACCTTACCAGTACCCCCCACCCCCCCTCCCTCCACCCATGACTCTTATCTATTGTTTTTATGGCCATCCACATTGAGGGAAGACTGATTTACGGACAATTTATTACCTCCAATCAGCCTAACAGCACATCTTTGGGGTGTGGGAGGAAACCGGAGCACCCGGAGAAAACCCACGCAGGCACGGGGAGAATGTGCAAACTCCCACAGACACCGGCCCAAATCCATGTGTCTGCACAGCGATCAGTGATAGTCACTGAGCTGTCGTCTTGCCCAGTATCTGGTCCCAGTTTAGGCACACACTAACGACATGAAGCACTGGGCCAATCTCGAACAACCAAGAGCAGCCCCAGTACGACCCATCGCGTGTCTGCCCCTCGTTGGACAACAAGGCGGAAAGACTTAAAACCTGTGAATGAAAAGAGAGAAAAACATTACTATTTCCCCGGGTTGAAATGGTCGCTACGAGAGGACACAGATTTAAGGTGCGGGGAGGGAAGTACAGAGGTGATGTTAGGGGTAAGTTTTTCACTCAGAGGGTGGTGAGTGAATGGAATCGGCTGCCGTCATCGGTGGTGGAGGCGAACTCGCTGGGGTCTTTTAAAAGACTTCTGGATGAGTAGATGGGGTTAAATGGGATTGGGGGTTATAGATAGGTCTATAGATTGGTGGGGTTGATGTGATCGGCGCAACTCGAGGGCCGAAGGGCCTGTTTGTGCTGTAATGTTCTATGTTCTATCCCGAGCTGTTTTTGTTCTTTGTTCTTGCAGCAGCCTCGCAGTTGGTCCAAAGTTGTGGGAAGCCCCCTTACTTTCCCCGGCTCTGTTGCTGCGTCTCCAGCAGCTGGAGAGCTGACAGACGAATGGGTCCAGCTTGACTTCCCCCCTCCGCCTGAGGCCTCAGACGTCCCCTCCTCCACCTGATGCCCCGTCAGCAGGTGCGTCAATGCCAACCAAAGAATGGCGCAGATGCCTCACCAACAACGTGACCCGCGGACGTGAGCGAAAGTCTCCCTGATGGTCATTTGCCAAATGGAAGCTGACGCCAAACAGGTGCCGGCCTCGGATGTCCCTCCGTCCGCTTCCTCTGTGGGATTGGCAGAGGTGTCCGGAGCTGCATGTCCGGGTGCTGCAGAGGTGTCCGGAGCTGGATGTCCGGGTGCTGCAGAGGTGTCCGGAGCTGGATGTCCGGGTGCTGCAGAGGTGTCCGGAGCTGGATGTCCGGGTGCTGCAGAGGTGTCCGGAGCTGGATGTCCGGGTGCTGCGGTGGGAGTCGCGTTGACACAAGGCCCAGACGCATGGTGGTCACATTGGGATGCAGGCAACTTAATTGACATTTCCCCATTGAAAAGGGGACAATGAATAGAGAAAAGTACGGAACAGGAATAGACACTTCTGCCCTCCAAGCCTGCACCTACCATGCTGCCTGCCTGAACCAAAGCCCCCTACTCTTCCTTCCATTCCCATCCCATTCATGTATTAGTCAGGACACCCTCCAGGCAAGTTCCAGGCACTCACCACCCTTTGTGTAAAAAAGCCTTGACTCATACATACTCTTCAAACATTGTCCCTTGTATCTTAAACATATTCCCCCCAGTAATTGACTCAAATTGATTGCAGGATTGACAGGCTCTCATTCCCTGAATCCAGCCCACACATGCAGACGCTGATGGTCTGGATGTCCTCCTCTGTCTAAGGCTCCAGCGTCTACTCCTCATGAGGATTGGGGACACAAAGAACAGGTTGACCGTTTCCTGTCTTCGCCCTCTATAACAACATAAGAAATAGGAGCAGGAGTAGGCCATCGAGCCCCTCGAGCCTACCCCACCATTCAATAAGATCATGGCTGATCTGAAGTGGATCAGTTCCACTTTCCCACTTTCTCCCCTGTCTGTCAGAAACCTATCTACCCGTGACTTAAGTATATTCAACGAGGCAGCCCCCACCACTTCAACGGGCAGAGAATTCCAGAGATTCACCACCCTCTGAGTGAAGAACTTCCTCCTCAACTCTGATCTAAACTCGAATTGTCCTCAATATTCCAAGTGTAGCCTTACCAAAGTCATGTACAAAGAACAAAGAGCAAAGAACAAAACAGCACGGGAAACAGGCCCTTCGGCCCAACGAGCCCGCGCCGCCGTCCCATGGTCAGTGACCCATTCATGACTCTAGTCAATGCCTAATGTGTGAGGATCAGGGAGGTCCAATATAGGGACAATTTGTTACCCAATCAATCAGCCTAAAAGCACATTTTTGGGATGTGGGAGGAAACCGGAGCACCCGGAGGAAACCCACGCAACCACGGGGAGAATGCGCAAACTCCCACGGACACAGGCCCAACTCCATGTGTCCGCACAGCAACAGAGATAGTCTCTGTGCTGCCATGATGCCCTCGAGATGGTAAGTGCCTGTGGATAAAAATTTCATTATTAAAGACTCTATATCCCTGAGACTAAACTGACCCCAAGCCTACAATGCTTAATAAGGCCTGCTATATCCCCCTATATGTAAACTGCTCATGTGGCTGTCCAAGTGACACTTGAACAACCCTAGCGTGCCTGCTTCCACCACCTTACTCGGCAGTGCATTCCACATCCCCACTACCCTTTGTGTGAAAAACTGCCCTCTAACATTAGTCTTATATCTAGCCCCCCTCACCCTAAGCCCGTGACCCCTCGTTCTATCCATTTCTAATAGCGGAAAAAGCTTATCACCATCTACTCTATCTGTCCCCTTCATAATCTTATAAACCTCTATCAAATCCCCCCTCAGCCGACGTCTCTCAAGGGAAAACAGCCCAAGTGCGTTCAATCTTTCCTCGTAAGACAGCCCTTCCATACCAGGCAACATCCTGGTAAATCTCCTCTGCACTCTCTCCAGGATCTCTACATCCTTCCGGTAGTACGGCGACCAGAACTGGACGCAGTACTCCAGGTGAGGCCTAACCAACGTTCTATACAACTGCAACATCAGACTCCTACTCTTATATTCTATACCCCTTCCTATGAAGGCTAACATACCATACCATACCATAATGGGTGAAGATTCAGAAAACTGTGTGAAAGGGGGAATAGTGACTCTTATGCCCATCGAGTCTGCACCGAACACAATCCCACCCAGACCCTATCCCCATATCCCTACACATTTTACCTGCTAATCCCTCTAACCTACACATCCCAGGACACTAAGGGGCAATTTTAGCATAGCCAATGAACCTAACCCGCACATCTTTGGACTGTGGGAGGAAACCGCAGCACCCGGAGAAAACCCACGCAGACACGAGGAGAATGTGCAAACTCCACACAGGCAGTGACCCGAGCCGGGAATCGAACCCAGGACCCTGGAGCTGTGAAGCAGCAGTGCTAACCACTGTGCTTGAATGGACTATTCACCACAATTAAACGGTGATGGAATGTGTTAAACTGTGAGCAAAACATGAACAGTGTTTGAAGTCAGGGGTTTTGTTCCTTGTACTGAAGGGTGTGACAGGAGAGTCAGAGATCTGTGATCAGGTAAAACAGCCGTCGCTGAGAAGCAGCTAAACAACAACTGGATTCATGTTTGCTCGGTGACCATATGGAAAATTCGCTTTGTTTGGATCTGCAGGTGCTCACAGTGCGGCTGCTCTGAATACTGTGAGGCAGGGATGTGTTGGGACATTCTTGATGGGCTGACGAGAGCTGCAGGGACGGCACTGAATGTTCGAGTCATCTCCCAGCCAGGCGCTGATACGTCTGTCAGTCTGCAGGACTTGGTAGCAGGTACTGGAGAGGTGACTCAGGGGCGTTGGAAAGGAAATGTACTTTAATACTTTAAAGGCAGGGGAGGACCGCAGGCAATATGGGAGGGAGGTTAGACAGGGGGTGGAGAAGGGAAATGCCCAGACTGAGGGGCTGAAGTGCATATATTTTAATGCAAGGAGTATAGTAAATAAGGTAGATGAGCTTAGGGCGTGGATAGCTGCTTGGGAATGTGATGTGGTGGCCATTACGGAGACTTGGATGTCTCAGGGACAGGACTGGGTACTTCAGGTGCCAGGTTTCAGATGTTTTAGGAAGGACAGGGAGGCTGGCAGAAGAGGTGGTGGAGTGGCACTGTTAATCAGGGACAGTGTCATGGCTGCAGAGAAAGAGGATGCCGTGGAGGGACTTTCTACAGAGTCTCTGTGGGTGGAAGTTACGAACAGCAAAGGGTCGAAAACTTTGCTGGGTGTATTCTATAGGCCGCCCAATAGTGACAGGGAAGTTGAAGTGCAGATAGGGAACCAGATTCTGGAGAAATGTATTAAAAACAGAGTTGTCGTGATGGGAGACTTCAATTTCCCAAACATCGACTGGAATATCCGTAGGGTAAGGGGTTTGGCTGGAGAGGAGTTTGTTCTGTGTGTTCAGGAAGGTTTCCTGACACAGTATGTGGACAAACCTACGAGGGGAGAGGCTGTACTTGACCTGGTACTGGCGAATGAACCAGGGCAGGTGATGGATCTCTCGGTAGGAGAGCATCTTGGGAATGGTGAACATAATTCTATCTCCTTCACAATTGCATTGGAACGAGATAGGATCAGGCAGGCTAGGAAGGTGTTTGTCTGGAGTAAGGGGAGATACGAGGAAGTCAGGAAGTTACTTGGACAAATAAACTGGAAGGAGGCGTTCTTAGGGAAAAGTACCGAAGGAAGGTGGCGGATATTCAAGGAATGTTTGTCTGGCGCTCTGCATGACAATGTTCCGATGAGTCAAGGGGGTTTTGGTAGGTCGCGGGAACCGTGGTGCACGAAGGCTGTGTTGAACCTCGTCAGGAGGAAAAGGAAGGTGTACAAAAGGTTCAGGGAACTAGGAGAGGTTAAGGATCTTGAAGAGTATAAGGACTGTAGAAAGGAGGTTAAAAGGGAAATTAGGAGAGCCAGAAGGGGTCATGAGAAGACCTTGGCAGGTAAGATTAAGGAAAATCCCAAGGCCTTCTATAAATATGTGAAAGGTAAAAGGATGAGAAGGGAAAGGATAGGACCTATAAAAGGTGAAGGGGGAAAGGTCTGTGTGGAACCAGAAGAAATGGCGGAGGTGCTTAATGAGTACTTTGCCTCAGTATTCACAGTGGAAGCTGATCTGGGAGATCTTGCTATGGACTTGCAGCAGATGGAAAAGATTGAGTACGTGGACATTAAGGAGGAGGATGTGTTAGAACTTTTGAATTCTATCAAGGTAGATAAGTCGCGGGAACAGATGGGATGTATCCCAGGATACTGTGGGAGGCCAGGGAAGTGATTGCAGAGCCCCTGGCGATGATCTTTGCGTCGTCAATGGAGACGGAAGAGGTTCCGGAAGATTGGAGAATTGCGGATGTAGTCCCTATTCTCAAGAAAGGGAACAGAGATAGCCCGGGAAATTATCGACCGGTGAGTCTGACCTCAGTGGTTGGTAAGCTGATGGAGAGGCTTCTGAGGGACAAGATTAACGAACATTTGGAGAGGTTTGACATGATCAGGAATAGTCAGCATGGATTTGTCAAGGGCAGGTCGTGCCTTACGAGCCTAGTTGAGTTCTTCGATAATGTGACTCAACACATTGACGAAGGAAGTGCCGTGGACGTAGTGTACATGGACTTCAGCAAGGCGTTTGATAAGGCCCCCCCATGCAAGACTTCTTGAGAAGGTGAGAGGGCATGGGATCCAAGGGCCTTTGGCCTTGTGGATCCAGAACTGGCTTGCCTGCAGAAGGCAGAGAGTGGTTGTGGATGGGTCTTTTTCGGAATGGAGGTCAGTCACCAGTGGGGTGCCCCAGGGATCTGTTCTGGGACCCTTGCTGTTTGTCATTTTCATAAATGACCTGGATGAGGAAGTGGAGGGATGGGTTAGCAAGTTCGCTGATGACACGAAGGTCGGTGGTGTTGTGGATGGTCTGGAAGGATGTCAAAAGGTGCAGCAGGACATAGATAGGATGCAGGAATGGGCGGAGAAGTGGCAGATGGACTTCAACGCGGATAAATGTGTCGTCGTCCATTTCCGGGAAATAGTAATACTTTATCTGTTGTAAAATAACCTCACTGACAATGAAAAGTAAATCCGCTGTTGCCATGGCCACCAAGTAGCGAGTGGTACAAGTGGAGAGGTCGCATTTTCCACGGGAAATGATCAGAATTCCCAACAAATTAACTGCAAGAGCGGAGGAAGGGAAATATTGTAAATTAGTGATGAAGAATCGCTGGTCCTCAGCAATACAGTAATACCATTTTGTTCGATTCGATCGCCAAAGCCTGGCTGGTGGTGGGAGACGAAGGACAAAAACAGAAACTTAGTAGATAAGAGAAGGAGGAGGTCACTCGGATCTTTGAGTCCCATACACTATTAGAACATAGAACATAGAACATTACAGCACAAACAGGCCCTTCGGCCCCCGAGTTGCGCCGATCACATCAACCCCACCAATCTATAGACCTATCTATAACCCCCAATCCCATTAAACCCCATATACTCATCCAGAAGTCTTTTAAAAGACCCCAGCGAGTTCGCCTCCACCACCGATGACGGCAGCCGATTCCATTCACTCACCACCCTCTGAGTGAAAAACTTACCCCTAACATCACCTCTGTACTTCCCTCCCCGCACCTTAAATCTGTGTCCTCTCGTAGCGACCATTTCAACCCGGGGAAATAGCCTCTGAGAGTCCACCCTATCTATTCCTCTCAACATTTTATAAACTTCTATCAGGTCGCCTCTCAACCTTCGCCTCTCCAGGGAAAAGAGTCCCAGCTCCCTCAACCTATCTTCATAAGGCATGCCTCCCAGTCCAGGCAACATCCTTGTAAATCTCCTCTGCACCCTTTCAATAGCTTCTACGTCTTTCCTATAGTGAGGCGACCAGAACTGCGCACAGTACTCCAAATGAGGCTACTATCAGAACTGCGCACAGTACTCCAAATGAGACTCCAAATTCACTACGATCATAGCTGAACATCCAACTCAATAGACTGTACCTGACTTCTCCCCATATCCTTTCATCTCCTTCTCTCAACTGCTGTCAAAATTCTCCTTCAATGCCATCGGCTCACCACCCTCGGGGTAACGTCCTGTCCCCTAATTTCAGTGTTAAATTCTATATACTGTGACCCCACTTCGAGCTCCCTCCAGCCAGAGAAAACATATTCCTGCCCTTCCAGAGTTTAAATGTTACTATTCTATCATCTATTACATTCTTCTATATTCCAGTGAGTACAGTCCTAATCGATTCAATCATTCCTCGTGTGACGATATTTCCAATCCAGGGATCAGTCTGGTGAAGCTCTGCCCCATTCCCTGTATGGCCAGTAAATCCATTGGGTCGTACTGGGGCTGCTCTTTGTTGTTTCGAGAGTAACCCAGTGCTTCATGTGGTTAGTGTGTGCCTAAACTGGACCAGATACTGGGCAAGACAGCAGCTCAGTGACTATCACTGTTTGCTGTGCAGACACATGGATTTGGGCCGGTCTCTGTGGGGAGTTTGCACATTCTCCCCGTGTCTGCGTGGGTTTTCTCCGGGTGCTCCGGTTTCCTCCCACACCCCAAAGAAGTGCTGTTAGGCTGATTGGTGTAACAAATTGTCCCTAAATTAGTCTTCCCTCAATGTAGATAGCCATAAGCGTCAACAAGGGTCATGGGTGGAGGGGGACTCAATGTTAAATTGGCGACACAGGCTCGTTGGGCTGTAGGGGTTGTTTCCCGGGCGGTTAAGCTCTTTGTTCTTTGTTTTGTTCTTTATTCGGTAAAGAGACAAAAACTGCACACAATTCTCCAGGTGCGGTGACACCAATGGCCTGTAAAGCTTGTAGGCTGACATCAAATTCCTCATCCTACCAGCATGTTGCCTGGTATGGAGGGGAGGGCCTATGAGGAGAGGCTGAGAGATTTGGAGTTGTTTTCGCTGGAAAGAAGGCGGCTAAGAGGGGATCTCATTGAAACATATCAGATGATTAGAGGTTTAGATAGGGTGGATAGTGATAGCCTTTTTCCTCTGATGGAGAAATCTACCACGAGGGGGCATGGCTTTAAATTAAGGTGGGGTAGTTGTAGGACGGATGCCAGGGGTAGGTTCTTTACCCAGAGGGTGGTGAGGGATTGGAATGCCCTGCCTGCTGCAGTTGTAAATGCGCCTAGTTTGGGGGCGTTTAAGAGATCTGTGGATAGGTTTATGGATGAAAAGGGATTGGTTTAGGTTAGTGGGTCATTGTTTTTGTAACTGGTCGGCGCAACATCGTGGGCCGAAGGGCCTGTTCTGCGCTGTAATGTTCTATGTTCTAAAAATCCATATACACCACGTCACCTGCCTTACCCCTATCCACCTCTTTGGTCACCTTTTCAAAAAACTCGATAAGGTTTGTGAGGCACGACCTACCCTTCACAAAACCGTGTTGACTATCCCTAATCAATTTATTTCTCTCTAGATGATTATCAATCCTATCCCTTATAATTCTTTCCAAAACTTTGCCCACAACAGAAGTAAGGCTCACCGGTCTATAATTCCCAGGATGGTCTCTACTCCCCTTCTTGAACAAGGGGACAACATTTGCAATCCTCCAGTCTTCTGGCACTATACCTGAAGCCAATGACGACATGAAGATCAAAGCCAAAGGCTCTGCAATCTCCTCCCTACCCTCCCAGAGAATCCTAGGGTAAATCGCATCCGGCCCAGGGGACTTATCTATTTTCATACTCTCAAGAATTGTTAACACCTCCTCCTTATGAACCTCAATCTCATCTAGTCTACTACCTCGTATCACAGTATTCTCCTTGACTACATTGACGTTTTCCTGCGTGAATACTGACGAAAAATACTCATTCAGTGCCTCTCCTATCTAACATAGAACATAGAACATTACAGCGCAGAACAGGCCCTTCGGCCCACGATGTTGCGCCGACCAGTTACAAAAACAATGACCCACTAGCCTATACCAATCCCTTCAGGCTTCACGCACAACTTCCCACTGCTGTCTCTGACTGGCCCTAATCTTGCCCTAACCAATCTTTTATTCTTGACATACCTCTAGAAAACTTTAGGATTCTACTTGATCCTATCCGCCAAAGTCTTCTCATGTCCTCTCCTAGATCTTCTTAACTCTCTTTAGCTCCTTCCTGGCTAATTTATAACTTAGTAAAAAGTCTGACAACACCAGGTTTTAGTCCAACCGATTTATTTGATAATATTCTCACAAGCAAGCAAGCTTTCGGGGTTAGCCCCTTCGTCAGGTGAATGGAGAGTTCTGGCCTCAGACAGAGCATATAAAGCACAGACAGTTTAGAGATTACTGATTAGAATGCGAATCCTTACACCTAACCTGCTGTTCAAGACTTAAAGTGGCTGATAATGTGAGTGGAAGGAGCACTGATCACAGTTTAAAGAGATGTGTATTGTCTCCAGACAGTACAGTAAGTGAGGTTTTGCAAACCCAGGCAAGTCACGGGGGTTACAGATAGAGCGACATGAACCCAAGATCCCTGTTGAGACCGTCCTCATGTGTGCGGAACTTGGCTATCAGTCTCTGTTCAGCGACTCTGCGCTGTCGTGTGTCATGAAGGCCGCCTTGGAGAATGCTTACCCGAAGGTCAGAGGCTGAATGCCCGTGACCGCTGAAGTGTTCGCCAACAGGAAGGGAACAGTCTTGCCTGGTGACTGTCGAGCGATGTTCATTCATCCGTTGTCGTAGCGTCTGCATGGTCTCCCCAATGTACCATGCTTCGGGACATCCTTTCTTGCAACGTATCAGGTAGACAATGTTGGCCGAGTTGCAAGAGTATTTACCATGTACCTGGTGGATGGTATTCTCACGTGTGATGATGGTATCCATGTCGATGATCCAGCATGTCTTGCAGAGGTTGCTGTGGCAGGGTTGTGTGGTATTGTGGTCCCTGTTCTCCTGAAGGCTGGGTAGTTTGCTGCGAACAATGGTCTGTTTGAGGTTGTGTGGTTGTCTGAAAGCAAGAAGTGGGGGTGTGGGGATAGCCCTGGCGAGATGTTCGTCTTCATCAATGATATGTTGAAGACTCCGGAGAAGATGTCGTAGCTTCTCCGCTCCGGGGAAGTACTGGACGACGAAGGGTACTCTGTCCATTGTGTCCTGTGTTTGCCATGAGACAGTCGATGAACCGGAACAGCTGACAGAAAGATCCGCAGTGCAACAGCCTAAGAGGAAGGAATCCAATTGGACTCCTCCGGAAGGCCGCTGCCCTCGACTGGACTTGTACGCCCAAACCATCAGGAGGTGCATTAACACCAGATTCATCAGCCGCACTCACAAGACAGCCCCGAACATCACCCAAGCACAACGCAACGCCATCCACGCTCTCAAGACAAACCGCAACATTGTCATCAAACCAGCAGACAAAGGAGGGGCCATCGTCATACTGAACAGAACGGATTACTGTAAAGAAGTGTACCGACAACTAAACAATGAGGAACACTACAGACAATTACCCACAGATCCGACCAAAGAACACACTCGTCAACTCAACAATCTGATCAAGACCTTTGATCCGGACCTTCAGAGCACCCTCCGTGCTCTCATTCCATGTACTCCCCGCATTGGAGATCTCTACTGCCTCCCAAAGATACGCAAGGCAAACACACCTGGCCGTCCCATCGTATCGGGCAATGGAACTCTGTGTGAGAACCTCTCCGGCTACGTCGAGGGCATCCTGAAACCCATTTGTACAAAGAACCCCCAGCTTTTGTCGCGACACTACGGACTTCCTACTGAAACTCAGCACACATGGAGCAGTTGAACCAGGGACACTCCTCATCACAATGGATGTCTCAGCGCTCTACACCAACATCCCCCACAACGATGGCATTGCTGCGACTGCCTCAGTACTCAATGCTGACAACTGCCAGTTTCCAGATGCAATTTTACAACTCATCCGCTTTATCCTGGACCACAATGTCTTCACCTTCAACAACCAGTTTTTCATCCAGACACACGGAACAGCCATGGGGACCAAATTTGCACCTCAATATGCCAACATCTTCATGCACAGGTTCGAACAAGACTTCTTCACTGCACAGAATCTTCAACCGATGCTATACACTAGATACATCGATGACATTTTCTTCCTTTGGCCTCATGGTGAACAATCACTGAAACAACTATATGGTGATATCAACAAATTCCACCCCACCATCAGACTCACCATGGACTATTCCCCAGAATCAGTTGCATTCTTGGACACACTTATCTCCATTAAGGACGGTCACCTCAGCACCTCACTGTACCGCAAACCCACAGACAATCTCACAATGCTCCACTTCTCCAGTTTCCACCCTAAACATGTTAAAGAAGCCATTTCCTATGGACAAGCCCTCCGAATACACAGGATTTGCTCAGATGAGGAGGATCGTGACAGACACCTCCAGACCCTGAAAGATGCCCTTATAAGAACAGGATATGGTGCTCGACTCATAGATCGGCAGTTCCGATGTGCCACAGTGAAAAACCGCACCGATCTCCTCAGAAGGCAAACACTGGACACAGTGGACAGAGAACCCTTCGTCGTCCAGTACTTCCCCGGAGCGGAGAAGCTACGACATCTTCTCCGGAGTCTTCAACATATCATTGATGAAGACAAACATCTCGCCAGGGCTATCCCCACACCCCCACTTCTTGCTTTCAGACAACCACACAACCTCAAACAGACCATTGTTCGCAGCAAACTACCCAGCCTTCAGGAGAACAGTGACCACAATACCACACAACCCTGTCACAGCAACCTCTGCAAGACATGCCGGATCATCGACATGGATACCATCATCACACGTGAGAACACCATCCACCAGGTACATGGTAAATACTCTTGCAACTCGGCCAACATTGTCTACCTGATACGTTGCAAGAAAGGATGTCCCGAAGCATGGTACATTGGGGAGACCATGCAGACACTACGACAACGGATAAATGAACATCGCTCGACAGTCACCAGGCAAGACTGTTCCCTTCCTGTTGGCGAACACTTCAGTGGTCACGGGCATTCAGCCTCTGACCTTCGGGTAAGCATTCTCCAAGGCGGCCTTCATGACACACGACAGCGCAGAGTCGCTGAACAGAGACTGATAGCCAAGTTCCGCACACATGAGGACGGTCTCAACAGGGATCTTGGGTTCATGTCGCACTATCTGTAACCCCCGTGACTTGCCTGGGTTTGCAAAACCTCACTTATTGTACTGTCTGGAGACAATACACATCTCTTTAAACTGTGATCAGTGCTCCTTCCACTCACATTATCAGCCACTTCAGGTCTTGAACAGCAGGTTAGGTGTAAGGATTCGCATTCTAATCAGTAATCTCTAAACTGTCTGTGCTCTGTCTGAGGCCAGAACTCCCCATTCACCTGACGAAGGGGCTAACCCCGAAAGCTTGTGAGAATATTATCAAATAAATCGGTTGGACTAAAACCTGGTGTTGTCAGACTTTTTACTGTGTTTAGGCCAGTACAACACCGGCATACCCACATCATAATTTATAACTCTCCAGTGCCCTAACTGAGCCTTCACGTCTCATCTTTACATAAGCCCCCTTCTTCCTCTGGTCCAACATTCCACTTTATTCCACTAATTTCAATAAATTCATCATTCAAGAACGTTTTTATCTGTTGAAGAATCAGAATAAATCCGCAATTTTAATTCAGTAGAGTTGAGTTAAGCAAACCCTATGACAAACAGATATCTTAAATGACGGTGTCCACGAGATTACCCTCGCAGGGAAGCCAGCTGAATGTTCAAATATAGAATTAAACAAAATCAATTGTTAAAACCTTACCAGGAATCCCAATAACTGCGAGGATCACGTAAAATGTTTTATTTGCCAAGTCAATTGGACGATGCATTTTCAGTGTGAGGCAATGTGTCCCTTGGCGTGGCAGATCCCTTCTGCATTGAGCTCTGAGTTGCCATGTTCCTGAAGTGTTTAAATTATACTGTGGGGTGGCCTCTGGGAATTTGCAATTGCAAAGTCGTTGAGAGAGTGGAAAACAATAAATTGATACCACTGAGATTGGCAATGGAAAATGTTTATTCCAGAAACTGAGCCGCCATGCTCAAAGACTATAGCCTTAACCAGGTTCTTGGGTTGATGTCACACTACCTGTAACTCCCTCCATTTCACCTGGGCTTGCAATATCCTACAAAATATCCTGGTCTGAGAGAATTCACACCTCCGTGACCTGTGATTATCCCTCTGTCCACCAACCAGTACCTGTAAAAAATTGATGACTTGTCGAGACTTGCATTCCCCCATTACCTTACAATTGTGTCTGTGCCTATATATGCCATGTCCGCGAACTCACCTTTCCACTCTCCTGCTGAAGGAACAGCGCTCCGAAAGCTCATGATTGCGAATAAACCCGTTGGACTTTAACCTGGTGTTGTGAGACTTTTCACTGTTACCTTGTACAGTTATAACAATGTTCCAATTCCTACAACTGATGCCAAAATGCAACACCGCTCTGAATTAAACTCCATCTGCCATTCTACAGATCCGTAGCGCAGGTGATCAATATCCCATTCTGGTCGTAGATAACATTCTTCACCCTTCTCTACAACACAAATTCTTCTCTCGTCCATAATTATCCAAACTATGACTCCTATATTCCCATCCAAATGGTTTATTTACAGGCAAACAACAGTAAGCTCTGCATTGATCCATGCAGCGCACCTCTGCTCACTGACCTCCCATCGGAAAGACAATACACGAACAGTACTCTTTGTCTTCTCCCAGGAAGCCAATTTTGTATGGAATTGGCTAGTTCTTTCTGGATGCCAAGTGTTCTAACCTTACTGACTAGTCTCTCTCTATGTACCAGGCCAACTTCATGTCTCGTACACTGCCCTCAACTATTTTCTTAGTCACTCCTTCAAAATACACATTTCTAAGACATGACTTCCAAGGGCAAAACCACATTGGCTCTCCATAATCTGTCCTTTGCTTTTCCAAATGCATGCAGGTCCTTTCTTTCATAATGCACTCCATCAGATGACCCGCTTCTAACACTTGGCTCGCCTGTCCACAGTGCCCTGCTTTCTCCTGCCACATTTCCCGAATGATGGGACAACATTTGCCTCCGTCCAGTGTTCCAGCAGCTCATCCCGAGCTGCCGATGAAAACAACATTTTCGCTAGGGGCACAAAATTCCCTCCCCGGCTTCCCGCAATGTGCTAGGGTAAAGTTCAGCACTTTCGGGTGATTAACCTGCCATTATTGTGTTTGGGGAACTCACCTCCTTCTCTGCAATGCGGGCTGTTTTCAAGGCAACGTCACTTAGTTCCCCGAGTTCTGCAGCTTACATGCTTCGATCCACTGTAAATATGAGAAATGTTCATATAAAACCCCACCCTTTTCCTTTGGCTCAACACATAGACCTCTCATTGATTTTAAAGGGCGTTATTCACTTCCGAATTATTTTTGGGTTTTAGTATAATTGTAGAATGCTTTTGGATTCTCTTTTATCTCATCTGCCAAATCTATCTCCTATCTTTTTGCCTTCCTGATTTCACTTCTAAGTGTCCTCCGACACCCCTTGTCCACCTCAACGGATTTACTTGATCCCAGATGCCGATACTTGACACATGCTTCCCTCCTTTCATTGACCAAAGCCTCAGTATCTCCAATCATCCAATGTCCCTTACTCCTGCTCGCCTTGCCCTTCACGGTAATGGGTACAAAATGACCATGAACTCTCTTTATCTCACTTTACCAGATGTTCATTTGCCTGCAAGCAGCATCTGCCAACCAATATTATAAAGTTTCTATCCGATACCATCAAAATTACACTTGCATCGGTTTAGAACAAAGAACAAAAACAGCCCGGGAAACAGGCCATTCGGCCCAACGAGCCCGCGCCGCCATTTTAACATTACCAGTCCCCCCTCCACCCATGACCCCTATCTAATGTTTTATGGCCATCCACATTGAGGGAAAACTAATTTAGGGACAATTTATTACCTCCAATCAGCCTAATAGCACAACTTTGGACTGTGGGAGGAAACCGGAGCGCCCGGAGAAAACCCACGCAGGCACGGGGAGAATGTGCAAACTCCCACAGACACCGGCCCAAATCCATGTGTCTGCACAGCAATCAGTGATAGTCACTGAGCTGTCGTCTTGCCCAGTATCTGGTCCAGTTTAGGCACACACTAACGACATGAAGCACTAGGCCAATCTCGAACAACCAAGAGCAGCCCCAGTACAACCCATCGCGTGTATGCCCCTCATTGGACAACAAGGCGGACCGACTTAAAACCTGTGAATGAAAAGAGAAAAAACATTATTATCATACTATACCCATTTACATTACCAGGGACGCCCCAATGCTAATAGAACATAGAACATTACAGCGCAGAACAGGCCCTTCGGCCCACGATGTTGCGCCGACCAGTTACAAAACAATGACCCACTAGCCTAAACCAATCCCTTTTCGTCCATAAACCTATCCACAGATCTCTTAAACGCCCCCAAACTAGGTGCATTTACAACTGCAGCAGGCAGGGCATTCCAATCCCTCACCACCCTCTGGGTAAAGAACCAACCCCTGACATCCGTCCTATAACTACCCCCCCTTAATTTAAAATCGTGCCCCCTCGTGCTAGCTTTCTCCATCCTAGGAAAAAGGCTATCACTATCTACCCTATCTAAACCTCTAATCATCTTATATGTCTCAATGAGATCCCCTCTTAGCCGCCTTCTTTCCAGCGAAAACAACCCCAAATCCCTCAGTCTTTCCTCATAGGATCTCCCCTCCATACCAGGCAACATCCTGGTAAACCTCCTCTGCACCCTCGCCAAAGCCTCCACATCCTTCCTGTAATGTGGGGACCAGAACTGCACACAGTACTCCAAGTGCGGCCGTACCAGAGTTGTGTACATGACACTGCGACTCCTAAATTCAATCCCCCTACTAATAAACGCCAAGACACCGTACGCCTTCTTAACAATCTTATCTACCTGATTCCCAACTTTGGTAATGAATTGATTAGAGATAGTCAGCATGGTTTTGTAGCAGGTAGGTCGTGCCTTACTAACCTTATTGAGAAAGTGACCAAAGAGGTGGATAGGGGTAAGGCAGTTGATGTGGTGTATATGGATTTTAGTAAGGCGTTTGATAAGGTTCACCATGGTAGGCTTCTGCAGAAAATGCAGATCTATGTACACATATACCGAGATCCCTCTGCTCCTCCACACTATTCAAAGTCCTCCCATTAGCCCTATACTCAACACATCTGTTACTCCTACCGAAATGAATTACCTCACACTTCTCCGCATTAAACTCCATCCGCCACCTCGCAGCCCAGCTCTGCAACCTGTCTAAGTCACCCTGCAAACTATGACACCCTTCCTCACAATCTACCACACCTCCGACTTTGGTGTCATCAGCAAACTTACTAATCCACCCAACTATACCCTCATCCAGATCATTAATAAAAATTACAAACAGCAGTGGCCCCAAAACAGATCCCTGAGGCACACCACTCGTAACCGAACTCCATGACGAATATTTACCATCAACCCCCACCCTCTGTCTCCTATCTGCTAGCCAATTCCTGATCCAATTACCTAGATCACCCCCAATCCCATACATCTGCATTTTCTGCAGAAGCCTACCATGGTGAACCTTATCAAACGCCTTGCTAAAATCCATATACACCACATCAACTGCCTTACCCCTATCCACCGCTTTGGTCACTTTCTCAAAGAACTCGATAAGTTTAGTAAGGCACGACCTACCCGCTACAAAACCATGCTGACTATCTCCAATCAATTCATTACTCTCCAAATAACTATAAATCCTATAACTAACAATTCTTTCGAAAACATTGCCCACAACAGAAGTGAGACTCACCGGTCTATACTTCCCAGGGAAGTCTCTGTTCCCCTTCTTAAACAATGGGACAACATTCGCTAACCTCGCTAACAGTAACCCCTGGGAGCTCCATCAGAGCAGAGTCGGGGTAGAGAGAGCAAACATCCTATTTACAGCACAGTGACCCCGGGGAGCTCCGTCAGAGTCGGGGAAGAGAGAGCACACACCCTATTTACTGCACAGTGACCCCGGGGAGCTCCTTCAGAGCAGAGTCGGGGAAGAGAGAGCTTCTTCCAGAGACCAACGACGACCTGAATGTCAGAGCCAGAGGCTCTGCAATCACCTCTCTTGCCTCCCAGAGACTCCTAGGGTAAATCCCATCCGGACCAGGGGACTTATCTATTTTCAAGCCCTCTAGAATATCCAGCACATCCCCCGTATCAACTGCAATACTATCTATTTTATACCCCTGCACCCCAGTGTCCTCCTCAGCTACATTCCTGTCCCCTTGCGTGAACACCGAAGAGAAATATTGGTTCAACGCCTCTCCAATCTCCTCCGGTTCCACACACAACTTCCCTCTACTGTCTGTAACTGGCCCTAATCTTGCCCTAACCAACCTTCTGTTCTTGACATACCTGTAAAACGCCTTAGGGTTCTCCTTAATCCTATCAGCCAAAATCATCTCATGCCCTCTTTTAGCCCTTCTTAACTCCCTCTTCAACTCCCTCCTAGCCAAACTAAAGCTTTCTAATGCACTACCTGAGCCCTCATGCCTCATCCGAACATAAGCCTCCTTTTTCTTCCTAACGAACGAATCAACTTTTTTAGTGCACCACGGTTCCCTAGCCCTACCAAATCCTCCTTGCCTGACAGGGATATACTTATCACAGACCCGCAGTAGCTGCTCCTTGAAAAAATTCCACATTTCGGACGTTCCCAGTCCCTGTAATCTCCCATTCCAACCAATGCTTCCTAATTCTCTCCTAATAGCCTCATAATTACCCTTCCCCCAGCTGAAACTACTGACCCGAGGTTCATGCCTATCCCTTTCCATCACTAAGGTAAACGTAACCGAATTGTGGTCACTATCACCAAAATGCACACCAACTTCCAAGTCTAGCACCTGGTCTGGCTCATTTCCCAGCACCAAATCCAATATAGCCTCACCTCTAGTTGGCCTATCTACATCTGGCCTACTCCAGATGGCCTACTCCTGCTCCTATTTCTTATGTTCTTATGTTCTTATGTACATACTGAGTCAAAAAACCTTCCTGCACACTTTGTACAAACACTGACCCCTCTAACGAGCTAGAGCTATAACAATTCCAATCAATATTAGTAAAGTTAAAATACCCCATAACAATTACCCGATTACTTTCACTCCTAACCAGGATCGTCTCCGCAATCCTTTCCTCAACCTCTCTAGAACTTTTTGGAGGTCTATAAAAGACTCCCAACAGGGTGACCTCTCCTCTCCTATTTCTAATCTCCGCCCATATTACCTCAACAGACAAGTCCTCATCAAACTTCCTCTCTGACACTGTGATACGGTCCTTGACCAATAATGCTACCCACCCCCCCCTTCTACCTCCTTGTCTACTCCGATTAAAGCATTTGAACCCCGGAACCTCCAACATCCATTCCTGACCCTGCTCTATCCATGTCTCTGAACTGGCCACAACATCAAAGTCCCAGGTATTGATTCACGCTGCAAGTTCATCCACTTTATGGCGAATACTCCTCGCATTAAAATATACACATTTCAAACCCTGTTCCGCCCCTCCCCCGCAATGCCGGGCATTGCAGTCCCCATCTATGCCCCCCTCACTTTCACCCCCTCTACTCAGGATCCCACCCCCCCTCTGAATCAGTTTAAACCACTCCGCATAACCTTAACAAATTTACCCCCCAGGATATTTGTTCCCCTCTGGTTCAGGTGTATCCCATCCCTCTTATAGAGGTCCCACCTTCCCCAGAATGAGCCCCAATTGCTCAAGTACTTGAACCCCTCCCTCCTGCACCATCCCCTCAGCCACGAGTTCAAACTTTCCCTCTCTCTATTCCTCTCTAAACTCTCCCATGGCACAGGCAAGAGTCCAGAGATAACCACTCTGTCTGTCTTGGCCTTTAGCTTCCACCCCAACTCCATGAGTCTCTGCTTCATATCCCCTTCCCTTAGCCTCCCTATGTCATGTGTCCCCACATGAATTATAACTTGGGGTTGATCTCCCTCTCCCCTAAGAGTCTTGAATATCCTCTCTGATACATCCTGGACCCCAGCCCCTGGTAGGCAACACACCAGCCCTGAGTCCCGACCATTATTACCGACTCTCCTATCCGTCCCTTTAACTGTGGAGTCCCCAATCACGAGGCCCAATCTTTTGCATCTCCTAACCACTTGAGATTTCACCTCAGAAAGGACAGTAGGACTAGGGGGCACAGCCTCAAAATAAAGGGGGGGGGGGGCGGTTTAGAACGGAGTTGAGGAGGAACTTCTTCACTCAAAGGGTGGTGAATCTCTGGAATTCTCTGCCCGTTGAAGTGGTGGAGGCTGCCTCGCTAAATATTTTTAAGACAGGAGTTGATGGGTTTTTGATAAGAGAAGGGATTAGGGGTTATGGGGAGAGGGCGGGAAAGTGGAACTGAGCCACGACAGATCAGCCATGATCTTATTGAATGGCGGGGCAGGCTCGAAGGGCTGGATGGCCTACTCCTGCTCCTATTTCTGATGTTCCTATGTTCTTACAATGCATTCCAGACACTCACTACCCTCTGTATTAAAGCCTCATCCATATCCTTTCAACTTGCCCCATGCAACTAAAATCAATGTCCCCCCCACCCCCGTACTTGATTTTTCTACCCTCGGAAAGGGAACCTGAATTTCCGCTCTGTCCATCTACTCATAACCTTCTATCAGGTCACCCCTCCACTTCTGTTACTCCAGTGAGAAACGAACCGAGCTTATCCGACCTCCCCTCATAGCTAATACCCCCCAGACCAGACCTGGTAAACCTCTTACGTATCTTCCCCAAAGCATCCACATCCTTCTGGAAGCTTGGCAACCAGAACGCCCCACAGTATTGGAAATGAAGCCAGCAAAGGTTCTACAAATCGGCATCAAGACTTGCCGAGCTTTACACTCAATGCCCCAACCGATGAAGGCAAGTACGCTGTGTGTTTACTTGGCTATCGTATCCTCCAGCATTGCTACTCCCAGTGCTGCCGCACTGCCTTCGCAAAGGGGATGAAAGTCACAAGAACACTGGGTTTTTTTGGTGTGTGGCATCTTGAGCTTACAGCATGGTATCAGTGACATTGGTAACATCTTTCCAAGATGGCACTGGAGTAAGGCAAGCTGTGCCCAGCACACCTTCTCGTTCTATCTTTCACTCTCATTTTAGAACATAGAACATTACAGCGCAGAACAGGCCCTTTGGCCCACGATGTTGCGCCGACCAGTTACAAAAGCAATGACCCACTAGCCTAAACCAATCCCTTTTCATCCATAAACCTATCCACAGATCTCTTAAACGCCCCCAAACTAGACGCATTTACAACTGCAGCTGGCAGGGCATTCCAGTCCCTCACCACCCTCTGGGTAAAGAATCTACCCCTGACATCCGTCCTATAGGATGGAGAAAGCTAGCACGAGGGGGCACGATTTTAAATTAAGGGGGGGTAGTTATAGGACAGATGTCAGGGGTAGGTTCTTTACCCAGAGGGTGGTGAGGGACTGGAATGCCCTGCCAGCTGCAGTTGTAAATGCACCTAGTTTGGGGGCGTTTAAGAGATCTGTGGACAGGTTTATGGATGAAAAGGGATTGGTTTAGGCTAGTGGGTCATTGTTTTGTAACTGGTCGGCACAACATCGTGGGCCGAAGGGCCTGTTCTGCGCTGTAATGTTCTATGTTCTATGTTCTATAACTACCCCCCCTTAATTTAAAGTCGTGCCCCCTCGTGATAGCTTTCTCCATTCTAGGAAAAAGGCTAACACTGTCCACCCTATCTAAAGCTCTAATCATCTTATATGTTTCAATAAGATCCCCTCGCAGCCGCCTTCTTTCTAATGAAAACAATCTCAAATCCCTCAGTCTCTTCTCATAGGACCTCCCCTCCATACCAGGCAACATCCTGGTAAACCTCCTCTGCACCCTCTCCAAAGCCTCTACATCCTTCCTGTAATGTGGGGACCAGAACTGCACACAAAACTCCAAGTGCGGCCGCACCAGAGTTGTGTACAGTTGCATCATGACGCTGCGACTCTTAAATTCAATCCCCCTACCAATAAACGCCAAGACACCGTACGCCTTCTTAACAACCTTATCTACTTGATTCCCAACTTTCAGGGATCTATGTACACATACACCTAGATCCCTCTGCTCATCCGCACTATTGAAAAAGGGATTGGTTTAGGTTAGAGGGTCATTGTTTTTTAACTGGTCGGGGCAACATCATGGGCCGAAGGGCCTGTTCTGCGCTGTAATATATGTAATATATCTATATATATGGGGTTTAATGAGATTGAGGATTATATATAGGTCTATAGATTGGTAAGTGTTGATGTGATCGGCGCAACTCGTGGGCCGAAGGGCCTGTTTGTGCTGTAGTGTTCTATGTTCCATGTTCTACGTAATGTTCTATGTTCTATGTTGTATGTTCTATGTTCTATTCAGAGTCCTCCCATTAGCCCTATACTCTACACATCTGTTATACCTGCCAAAGTGAATTACCTCACACTTTTCCGCATTAAACTCCATCCGCCACCTCTCGGCCCAGCTCTGCAACTTGTCCAAGTCTCCCTGTAAACTATGACACCCTTCCTTCTGCTTTATGTTTTATGTTTTGTGCTTCTAAATTCCATCCCAACGCTTTTACACTCTCTAGCAATGCTTCAGTTCAATTCCATTCAGTTTTGGCGATCCTTAGGACGCTGGAGACACTTGGCCTGACTGACCTGGAATTGACTCAGAGCAGCCGGCCCAGGTGTGAGCAGCAACCAGCGCTCCAAGCCCCAGAGCTGGAAATGCCTCCGCGCCAGCTTCCAGAGATCAGGAAAATGCCCGAGAAGCCTGGGCCTACACTCAGAAGATTCCTCGAGCCCAGGTGGGAGCCGGGACCTGCACTCTGCTTGTCCCCAATGACCAGACCTGCATCCCTGAGACTGGAACCCACTGACCCGGAGAATAGGCCCCAAGCACTGTCTTCCCTCCACCCCTCCAGAGCCTCCGCACCCTCCTAGAAATAAACTCTCAGAGTCTCACAATCGCTAATGCTGCTCGTTTAAGTTTACTAGAGATCTGGAGATCCGCTGATAGAACTGCCTGAATTGGCAGGGAACCAGTTGATTCCCAAACACAGACTTGTCCATGACCGTGACCCACGGGACATCATCCCCACTTACCGCCTTCTACCTGTCCACTCTGGAGCGCGGTGATAGAGGGCATAGATGTTTACAGCAGAGAAACAGGCCATTCAGCCCAACTTGTCCATGCCTCCCTTAGAACATAGAACATAGAACATAGAACATTACAGCACAAACAGGCCCTTCGGCCCTCGAGTTGCGCCGATCGCATCAACCCCACCAATCTATAGACCTATCTATAACCCCCAATCCCATTAAACCCCATATACTCTTCTTTAAAACCCCTAAGCCAATCCCAATTGCCCGCATTTGGCCCATATCCCTCGATACCCATCGTACCAATGTAACTGTCCAAATGTTTTCTAAAAGACAAAATTGTACCCGCCTCTACTACTACCTCTGGTAGCTCGTTCCAGACACTCTGTGTGAAAACATTGCCCCCTCTGGTCACTTTTGTAGCTCTCCCCTCTCATCTTAAACCTATCCCCTCTAGCTTTAGACTCCCCTATCTTTGGGGAAAATATATTGACTATCTAGCTGATCTGTGCCCCTCATTATTTTATAGACCTCTATAAGTTCACCCCTCTACGCTCGAGAGAAAAAAGTCCCAGTCTATCCAGCCTCTCCTTATAACTCAATCCATCAAGTCCCGGTAGCATCCGAGTAAATCTTTTCCGCGCACTTTCTAGTTTAAGAATAATGCAGAGGGACCTGAGGGTCATTGCGCATGAGTCGCAAAAACCCAGCTTGCAGGTGCAGCAGGTGGTCAGGAAGGCGAATGGGATGCTGGCCTTCATAGCGAGGGGGATTGAATATAAAAGTAGGGAGGTCTTGCTGCAGCTGTATAGGGCATTGCTGAGGCCGCAGCTTGAGTACTGTGTGCAGTTTTGGGCGCCGCACCTGCGCAAAGATATTTTGGCCCTGGAGGGAGTGCAGAGGAGGTTTACTAGGCTGATGCTGGAGTTGAGGGGATTGAGCTATGAGGAGAGGCTGAATAAACTAGGCTTGTACTCGTTAGAGTTTAGAAGAATGAGGGGAGATCTCATTGAGACGTATAAGATGATGAATGGGATGGATAGGATAGAGGTGGAGAGGCTCTTCCCGCTCAGAAAGGACAGTAGGACTAGGGGGCACAGCCTCAAAATAAAGGGGGGGCGGTTTAGAACAGAGTTGAGGAGGAACTTCTTCACTCAAAGGGTGGTGAATCTCTGGAATTCTCTGCCCGTTGAAGTGGTGGAGGCTGCCTCGCTAAATATTTTTAAGACGCGGGTTGATGGGTTCTTGATAAGAGAGGGGATTAAGGATTTTGGGGAGATGGCGGGAATGTGGAACTGATCCACGACAGATCAGCCATGATCTTATTGAATGGTGGGGCAGGCTCGAAGGGCCAGATGGCCTACTCCTGCTCCTATTTCTTATGTTCTTATATAGGTTGACCAGAATTGCACACAGTATTCCAAGTATGGTCTGGATATCGACAACCAGCGAAGCCAGAACGCAGCCCGACCACGCAGACCGACGCACGGATGCAGTAACTGCAGGCAAAGCAACAAACCCTTCATCCACGCATCAACCAGACCAAAGAACTCATTGGACACAACCATACCTTTAACATCGCAAACCATTCTCACCATCTCCCAGGCTCGGAAAGAAGCAGAAAGTCCAGGAAGCATGGACAACGTGCAGGCCTGCAGGTGAGAGTGGAACAACACAGTCCCAATGACCCCCTCCCCATCTTACCGCTTACAAATATCCTAAATCTGGAAAACAAGCGAGCCGAACTTAGAACAAGACTCGTTTTCCAAAGAGAGCTGAGGGATTGCTGTGTACTACTTTTGGGAAAAGATATTGACTATCTAACTGATCTGTGCCCCTCATTATTTTATAGACCTCTATAAGATCACCCCTCTACGCTCCAGAGGAAAAAGTCCCAGTCTATCCCAGCCTTTCCTTATAACCCAATCCATCAAAGTCCCGGGAACATCCTAGTAAATCTTTTCTGCACTCTTTCTAGTTTAATAATATCCTTTCTATAATAGGGTGACTAGAACTGTACACAGTATTCCAAGTGTGGCCTTACCAATGTCTTGTACAACTTCAACAAGACGTCCCAACTCCTGTATTCAATGTTCTGACCGATGAAACCAAGCATGCCGAATGCCTTCTTCACCACTCTGTCCACCTGAGACTCCACTTTCAAGGAGCTATGAACCTGTACCCTAGATCTCTTTGTTCTGTAACTCTCCCCTACCGTTAACTGAGTAAGTCCTGCCCTGGTTCGATCGACCAAAATGCATCACCTCACATTTATCTAAATTAAACTGCATCTGCCATTCGTCAACCCACTGGCCCAATTGATCAAGATCCCCTTGCAATTGGAGATAACTTCCTTCACTGTCCACCCTGCCACCAATCTTGGTGTCATCTGCAAACTTACTAACCATACCTTCTATATTCTCATCCAAATCATTAATATAAATGACAAATAACAGTGGACCCAGTTCTGACCCCTGTCTCACCCTGGAGTATGAGGATTTGTATTATGTTCTGCCATTCCAACAACTTGAGATATATGATATATATTATATTATATATATAAGTATCTGCATTCAGTGCAAGTGATATTTAAAGTGCTACATTTATAGAATCTGTTTTAGTGACATGAGGAATGCGGTCAATTGTGGATTAGATCTAGAAACTCTGTTAGATTCCAGATGGAAGCTTGGTATTCTGGGGAAATGGAATGTTTTTACTGTAAGTGGAGCTGAATCAGTTAGGTTTCCCGACCAGTTGAAGTATCTAAACAATATATACACTTGATAATGTTGCTGGATTTGTATGGGGTGAATAATTTAATCAGATCCTTAGCAGTTGCTGGATATGGAATTGTTAGCCCATCTATAACCTTTGATCGGTGTTTATAGAACATAGAACATAGAACACTACAGCGCAGAACAGGCCCTTCGGCCCACGATGTTGCGCCGACCAGTTACAAAAACAATGACCCACTAACCTAAACCAATCCCTTTTCATCCATAAACCTATCCACAGATCTCTTAAACGCCCCCAAACTAGGTGCATTTACAACTGCAGCAGGCAGGGCATTCCAATCCCTCACCACCCTCTGGGTAAAGAACCTACCCCTGACATCAGTCCTATAACTACCCCCCCCCTTAATTTAAAATTGTGCCCCCTCGTGCTAGCTTTCTCCATCCTAGGAAAAAGGCTATCACTCTCTACCCTGTCTAAACCTCTAATCATCTTATATGTTTCAATAAGATCCCCTCTTAGCCGCCTTCTTTCCAGCGAAAACAACCTTTATCTTTAACTTTCCCATGGACTGGTGGGGTTTATTGATTGGGTCGCTACCACGGTGGTGAATATGCGTCAATTGAATCATTGATTGCAATGTCCATGTTAATTGGAAGGAAGTGCAGTGTGACCATGAAGTTTCAGGGTTGATACCATGAGTAGTCTGTGTTGACTGAGTCTGTTGGTTGCGATGATGGGTGACTTCAGTTGTTCTATTGTTTTAATCGCTTCTGAGAGTGCGGAGTTATTTTTGGATCGAGTACGGTTTTCCAAATCCAGTGCTTCAATAATCCAAGACAGTACATTGAAAAAAGACAGTACAACAAAATGTCCGAAATAGGCATTTTAATAAAGAACAAAGAACAAAAACAGGCCGGGAAACAGGCCCTTCAACCCAACGGGCCCACGCTGCCGTTTTAACATTACCAGTCCCCCCTCCACCCATGACCCTTATCTATGCTTAGGGCCATCCACACTGAGGGAAACTAATTTAGGGACAATTTATTACTTCCAATCAGCCTAATAGCACATCTTCGGGGTGTGGGAGGAAACCGGAGCACCCGGAGGAAACCCACGCAGACACGGGGAGAATGTGCAAACTCCACACAGACACCGGCCCCAAATCCATGAGTTTGCACTTTGAATGAGGCCAACCAGATGCTCTGGGGGAGGGTGAATCACCTCTCACGCTTTGAGGTGAATTACTGTTCCCTCTTAGTCACTGGAACTCTGAGATCGAGGAATTGCGGTAAAGGTGTTTGAGAACAAATGGAGATGAAAATAAAAATCTGTGTTGGGCAACAGTGAAAAGTATTTGTTATTTGTGGTTGATTGTGTTAAGCCCAACATAATTTTAGGAGATTAACGATTCTGTTCCTGATTGTTTCTATCACAACACAGGTTGAAACTGATTTCGCAACCTGTTATTTCCAACTGATATTTTTCCAAGGATTGAATCATGTTGAGATCCCTGCTCCCCTGAGACAGTCTCTCTGGGTATAAAGGGTTTAGCGTATGGACCTCATCAGAGCTCAACACGGAGAGTTCACCTTCAGTGACAGAACATGCGTGAACTTTTTAACCGAGTTGAGAAAATATACTACCTAATTCTCGCGGTTATCGGTGTTCCTGGTGAGTGAGTAAAAAAAAATCCGAGTGTTGGAAACAAAAATTGCGTGAGGTTATTATTATTTTTCGTCTTATAATTGGACAATGTCACGAGTGTGTTTAGTGTTCAAGGCAGCAGAAACCCAATGGTTGAGATCATCGAGGGCCGAAGGGCCTGTTTGTGCTGTAATGTTCTATGTTCTATGTTCTATTTCATGAGTCCAATCTGTTTAATTACTAATCCCCTCTGTTACCGTACCCCGAACTGAAAACCAACTTCTGTTTTTCTTCATTGTTATCATTCCAGTTATTGGCTGAACTTGAGAATAGTGCACACCGTTACCAGAACTTGGCACAGACTTGTTCTACCGAAAAATCTGTAGAAGTCCTGTGTTTCTCTTTGCCATGATGTGGGGCGGCACGGTAGCACAGTGGTTAGCACTGCTGCTTCACAGCTCCAGGGTCCTGGGTTCGATTCCCGGCTCGGGGTCACTGCCTGTGTGGAGTTTGCACATTCTCCTCGTGTCTGCGTGGGTTTTCTCCGGGCGCTCCGGTTTCCTCCCACAGTCCAAAGATGTGCGGGTTAGGTTCATTGGCTATGCTAAAATTGCCCCTTAGTGTCCTGGGATGTGTAGGTTAGAGGGATTAGCAGGTAAAATGTGTAGGGATATGGGGATAGGGTCTGGGTGGGATTGTGTTCGGTGCAGACTCGATGGGCCGAAGGGCCTGTTTCTGCACTGTAGGGTTCTATGTCTATGATGTGGGTATGCCGGCGTTGGACTGGCGTGAACACAGTAAAAAGTCTGACAACACCAGGTTTTAGTCCAACCGATTTATTTGATAATAGACTCACAAGCTTTCGAGGTTACCCTCTTCGTTAGGTGAATGGAGAGTTCTGACTCTCTCCATTCTCTCTCCATTCACCTGACGAAGGGACTAACCCCGAAAGTTTGTGAGTATATTATCAAATAAATAGGTTGGACTAAAACCTGGTGTTGTCAGACTTTTTACTGTACTTTCTCTTTGCCAACAGGTTCTGAAAGAAGGGTAAGATAATGACGGGGATGGATAGGGTAGAAGTAGAATGATTCTTCCCGCTTAGAAAGGACAGCAGGACTAGAGGGCACAGCCTCAAGATAAGGGGGGGGCAGTTTAGATCGGAGTTGAGGAGGAACTTCTTCACTCAAAGGATGGTGAATCTCTGGAATTCTCTGCCCGTTGAAGTGGTGGGGGCTGCCCCGCTGAATATATTGAAGTCACGGGTAGATAGGTTTCTGATAGACAGGGGAGAGAGCGGGAAGTGGAACTGATCCACTTCAGATCAGCCATGATCTTATTGAATGGCGGGGCAGGCTCGAAGGGCTAGATGGCCTACTCCTGCTCCTATTTCTGATGTAGGATTATCTGTCAGTACAGAATCCCACTCCGTGTGTGCCACCAACTGCAGTTCAGATGCCATTGATGATGCTTTGGCTCGGAGCGAGTATCTGCATCGAACATACAATATATATTGTTCACAAAATAGAGTGGGACATCCTGTTACTGATTCCATGTGTAACTAGAATTATCTGTCATTGTAGAACTCGACTTAATGTGAAGAACTAGCGAAACTGTAACAAGTGTTTTTGATGTAGAAGCTTAGATTAATCATTATTATTGTTTCTGTGCCACAGAGCGGTGTCCCCTCAATGAGAATATGTGATGCCCGAGAGTTTGCTTTAGTAGATTTCTGGTTTTCAACAGACTTGATGACTAAATAAATAAAATCTAATGAACGCAGCTCACATCTATCATTTGGGTTTTAGTCACTTGGCAAATGTGCTTGAAATTTACATTTACTAAGCATTAGGGGGTGCACAGTAACACAGTGGGTTAGCATTGCTTCTTCACGGGTCCTGGGTTCGATCCCCGGCTCGGGTCTCTGTCTGCGTGGAGTTTGCACATTCTCCTCGTGTCTGCGTGGGTTTCCTCCGATTTCCTCCCACAGCCCAAAGATGTGCGGGTTTGGTTGATTGGCCGTGCTAAGTAATTGCCTCTTAGTGTCCAGGGATGTGTAGGTTAGAGGGATTAGTGGGTGTAATGTATGGGGGTGTCGGGTCTGGGGTGGGATTGTGTCTGGTACAGACTCGAAGCGCCTCTTTCTGCACTTGTAGGGTTCTACGATAACAAGATGCCCCCTTCAGCTGGAGACGCGTATTACTGGAATCCTTGCCCGAGTTCTTTTCTAAATTATCAAGATCAGGTCGAGTGCTAAAGAACTGCATCATTAACGATGCATTTTCTTTAACAATCACAATCATTTCTAGTGCAATACTGTGAGAAATTCTGACAAGCACTCAAACTTCATGTAAATTATTCATTAAATTTGGATGCTGCTCACAAGATAAAAATGGAGGTGGAAAAGTGGCATCGTGGGTAGAACAATGTGTCGAGCAACAGATGTGTTGAGTATAGGGCTAACGGGAGGACTTTGAATAGTGTGGAGGAGCAGAGGGATCTAGGTGTATGTGTACATAGATCCCTGAAAGTTGGGAATCAAGTAGATAAGGTTGTTAAGAAGGCATACGGAGTCTTGGCGTTTATTGGTAGGGGGATTGAATTTAGGAGTCGCAGCGTCATGTTGCAACTGTACACAACTCTGGTGCGGCCACACTTGGAGTTTTGTGTGCAGTTCTGGTCCCCACATTACAGGAAGGATGTGGAGGCTTTGGAGAGGGTGCAGAGGAGGTTTACCAGGATGATGCCTGGTATGGAGGGGAGATCCTATGAGGAGAGACTGAGGGATTTGGGGTTGTTTTCGCTGGAAAGAAGGCGGCTAAGAGGGGATCTCATTGAAACATGATTAGAAGATGATTAGAGGTTTAGATAGGGTGGACAGTGATAGCCTTTTTCCTCGGATGGAGAAAGCTAGCACGAGGGGGCATGGCTTTAAATTAAGGGGGGGTAGTTATAGGACAGATGTCAGGGGTAGGTTCTTTACCCAGAGGGTGGTGAGGGACTGGAATGCCCTGCCAGCTGCAGTTGTAAATGCGCCTAGTTTGGGGGCGTTTAAGAGATCCGTGGATAGGTTTATGGATGAAAAGGGATTGGTTTAGGCTAGTGGGTCATTGTTTTGTAACTGGTCGGCGCAACATTGTGGGCCGAAGGGCCTGTTCTGTGCTGTAATGTTCTATGTTCTATGTTCTATGTCTAGGTCATTAATGGTAAATATTTCGCCTTCAGCCCATGGTTCAATTTCACTTCTCTCTTCCTTACAGTTAATCTACTGGCCATCTTGATCTTGTCCCGGGGAAATTGTGGCCTTTCTGCCTGCACCACTCGCTACCTGGTGACCATGGCAGTGGCTGATCTGCTGCTTATTGTCAACGAGGTTATTCTGTGGTGGATCAGTAACTACTATTTCCCGAGATCGTTCCTGAATATGACACCCGTGTGCAGTGTCATCATTCTCCTGAGCCGTGCTGCCACAGACTGTTCCGTCTGGTGTACCGTCACTTTCTCGTTTGATCGATTTGTGGCAATCTGTTGCCGGAATCTCAAAGTAAAATATTGCACCAGGAAAACTGCGACCATCGTCCTAATAACAACCTGCTGCCTCATCTGTTTAAAAAATATTCCCTTCTATTTCCCACAGGAAGCTGGGGTGATCATTGACAACACATCATGGTACTGTTTTATCAATCCTAACTATTATACAGAGCCAGCGTGGGTGGGGTTTGACTGGTTTGACACTATTATAACCCCACTTTTACCATTCACTTTAATCGTGTTGCTCAACGCTCTGACGGTGAGACATATTTTAATGGCAAATCGAGTCCGTCAGAGCTTCAGGGGCGAGAGCAAGGCAGGAAATCGCAGTGATCCAGAAATGGAGAGTCGGAGGAAGTCCATCATTCTGCTCTTCACCATTTCTGGCAACTTTATTTTGCTGTGGTCGGTAACGGTTATCGAATTCCTCTACTACAACACGGCAGGGAAGAATCCAGGAGGCTACAACGATTCTGAATACATATTTCAGCAAGTTGGATGGATGCTGAGGAACTTAAGTTGCTGCACAAACACGTTTATCTATGGGGTGACGCAGTCCAAATTTAGACAGCAGATAATAAGCCTCAGGAATTATTCAGTGAAACCAATCATCCGGTTTATTAATAAACAATGCAACCAATAGCCACCGAGAGGCAGGTGTAGTCTTTGGAGTGTGTGGATGGAATATTAGAAGATAGAAAAACTACAGCACAAACAGGCCCTTCGGCAACACAAGTTGCGCCAATGATATCCATACCTCCCAAGGCGTACCTATAACCCTCAATCTTATTAAGTCCCATGTACTCATCCAGAAGTCTCTTAAAAGAGTTGAGGAGGAACTTCTTCACTCAAAGGGTGGTGAATCTCTGGAATTCTCTGCCCGTTGAAGTGGTGGAGACTGCCTCGCTAAATATTTTTAAGAAACGGGTTGATGGGTTTTTGATAAGAGAAGGGATTAAGGGTTGTGGGGAGAGGGCGGGAAGGTGGAGCTGAGCCACGACAGATCAGCCATGATCTTATTGAATGGCGGGGCAGGCTCGAAGGGCTAGATGGTCTACTCCTGCTCCTATTTCTTATGTTCTTATGTTCTTAAAAGACCCCAGTGAGTTCGCCTCCACCACCACCGACGGCAATCAATTCCACTCACCCTCTGTGTGAAAAATTCACAGATTTGCATGATATTCTCTGGGATGTATAGTGCTCTGTTAGGCAAGAGGTAAAGTTATGAAATTTGGGAATCCAGTTGGCCATAACGATACTGGGATCGCCTGCAGCAGGACAGCGGGGAAACTGCAGCCAGAGTTGATTCCTTCCCCATCCCTACCTCAAGTGCTTAATCCTCAACGTTGCATAACACATCAGAGTTAATGAATTTATTGTACGGAGGCAAAATTGCTGAGTTGATTGAAATCTGTAGGTGTCGCACAATTACGCATTCTATCACCCACAGATTTTCCGTTCCTGGTCGCTGCCAGCTCTCCCTCGCCTCGGGACAGGCATTGGACAGGAACGTCACGTCCGAGGAAGGCAAGTGAGGAGTTTGATCCCAAGAATGAAAAATAAGAACATAAGAAATAGGAGCAGGAGTAGGCCATCTAGCCCTTCGAGCCTGCCCCGCCATTCAATAAGATCATGGCTGATCTAAAGTGGATCAGTTCCACTTTCCCGCTCTCTCCCCTTAATTCCCCTGTCTATCAGAAACCTATCTACCCGTGACTTCAATATATTTAGCGAGGCAGCCCCCACCACTTCAATGGGCAGAGAATTCCAGAGATTCACCACCCTTTGAGTGAAGAAGTTCCTCCTCAACTCTGATCTAAACTGCCTCCCCCCCCCTTATCTTGAGGCTGTGCCCTCTAGTCCTGCTGTCTTTTCTAAGCGGGAAGAATCTCTCTACCTCTATCCTATCCATCCCCTTCATTATCTTATATGTCTCTATAAGATCCCCCCTCATCCTTCTAAACTCCAACGAGTACAGACCTAGTCTGTTTAGTCTCTCCTCATAGTCCAACCCCCTCAACTCCGGTATCAGCCTAGTAAACCTCCTCTGCACTCCCTCCAGGGCCAAAATATCCTTGCGCAGGTGCGGCGACCAAAACTGCACACAGTACTCCAGCTGCGGCCTCACCAATGCCCTATACAGCTGCAGCAAGAAAAGTCGTCCTAGGAAAATGTTAACTCAGGCTGTGAATGCACATACAGGTCAAAATATTGGTTTAAAATCACACCCGCTGAATTTCACTGTACTGGGATTAAGTTAATATATATCTCCTTGATCTTTTAGAGTTGTCTGCACAAGTTGACGGATTTCATTTCTCCTTTTTCCGTAATTTCTCCCCATTACGAATGGGATGCTGGCCTTCATAGCGAGGGGGATTGAATATAAAAGTAGGGAGGTCTTTCTGCAGCTGTACAGGGCACTGGTGAGGCCGCAGCTGGAGTACTGTGTGCAATTTTGGTCGCCACCCTTACGCAAGGATATTTTGGCCTTGGAGGGAGTGCAGAGGAGGTTTACTCGGCTGATACTGGAGTTGAGGGGATTGAGCTATGAGGAGAGGCTGAATAAACTAGGCTTGTACTCGTTAGAGTTTAGAAGAATGAGGGGAGATCTCATTGAGACGTATAAGATGATGAATGGGATGGATAGGATAGACGTGGAGAGACTCTTCCCGCTCAGAAAGGACAGTAGGACTAGGGGGCACAGCCTCAAGATAAAGGTGCGGGGCGGTTTAGAACGGAGTTGAGGAGGAACATCTTCACTCAAAGGGTGGTGAATCTCTGGAATTCTCTGCCCGTTGAAGTGGTGGAGGCTGCCTCGCTAAATATTTTTAAGACGCGGGTTGATGGGTTTTTGATAAGAGAAGGGATTAAGGGTTATGGGGAGAGGGTGGGAAGGTGGAACTGAGCCACGACAGATCAGCCATGATCTTATTGTATGGCGGGGCAGGCTCGAAGGGCCAGATGGCCTACTCCTGCTCCTATTTCTTATGTTCTTATGTTCTTATGTTACTCTGTGTGGCACGGCGCTCATCCAGATCCATTCATAGCTATCGAATACTCATCAGGGTTGATATTAAAATTCATTGTGTTACCACCATTGTGCCTTTATTTCTTATGTCCCTCATGATCCCTCCTTGTTCCTCCTTGATTTATCACTGACATCCTGCCTTGAGTGAAAGACCGTAAATTTATCACTGACATCCTGCCTTGAGTGAAAGACCGTAAATTCAATAAGAATAACTCGCTGGGGTCTTTTAAAAGACTTCTGGATGAGTATATGGGGTTTAATGGGATTGGGGGTTATAGATAGGTCTATAGATTGGTGGGGTTGATGTGATCGGCGCAACTCGAGGGCCGAAGGGCCTGTTTGTGCTGTAGTGTTCTATGTTCTATGTTCTAATAACATTGTCACCTGTAATCTGATGAAACTTAGCGTCGCTCGCCATCGGGAGTGTGTCTCAGATAGGCAAAATCCGGACTCTTTGTGAATTAGCTCTCTCTTATTCAACATTGGAATAACTTTGATATCTCACAATGTTTCTCTCCTCAACATCTTTGCATTACAAGTTTCTATAATTCCCGAATCCCGTTCTCTGCGCCAACAGCGAGGAAAGTGTTTTCCCATGATCCTCATTATGACCAGGATGTTGCCTGGGATGGTGGGAAAGTCTTATGGGAGAAGGCTGAGGGACTTGAGGTTATTTACGTTAGAGAGAAGGAGGTTAGGAGGTGACCTAACTGAGGCGTACAAGATGATCAGAGGGTTAGATAGGGTGGACAGTGAGAGCGTTTTTCCTCGGATGGTGATGGCTAACACAAGGGGACATAGCTTTAAATTAAGGGGTGGTAATTATAGGACGGAGGTAGGTTCTTTACTCGGACGGCAGTGAGGGCCCACATTATCCCAGGCTGCTTAGGGAGGTTAAAGATGAAATTGCTGGGCCTCTGGCGCAAATCTGTATCTCTTCTTTGGACACATAGAACATAGAACACAGAACACTACAGCACAAACAGGCCCTTCGGCCCACGAGTTGCGCCGATCACATCAACACCTACCAACCTATACACCTATCTATAACCCCCAATCCCATTAAACCCCATATACTCATCCAGAAGTCTTTTAAAAGACCCCAGCGAGTTCGCCTCCACCACCACTGACGGCAGCCGATTCCATTCACTCACCACCCTCTGAGTGAAAAACTTACCCCTAACATCACCTCTGTACTTCCCTCCCCGCACCTTAAATCTGTGTCCTCTCGTAGCAACCATTTCAACCCGGGGAAATAGCCTCTGAGAGTCCACCCTATCTATTCCTCTCAACATTTTGTAAACTTCTATCAGGTCGCCTTTCAACCTTTGTCTCTCCAAGGAAAAGAGTCCCAGCTCCCTCAACCTATCTTCATAAGGCATGCCTCCCAGTCCAGGCAACATCCTTGTAAATCTCCTCTGTACCCTCTCAGTAGCTTCTACATCTTTCCTATAGTGAGGCGACCAGAACTGCGCACAGTACTCTAAATGAGGCCTGACAGGGGTCTTATAAAGTTGCAGCATTACCTCCCGACTCCTAAACTCAATCCCTCGATTAATGAAGGCCAGTACACCATACGCCTTCTTGACCATCTCCTCCACCTGCGAGGCCGATTTAAGAGTCCTGTGGACCCGGACCCCTAGATCCTTCTGCTCTTCAACACTACTAAGACCCCTGCCCTTGATAGTGTACTCGTTCATCCCGTTGGTTCTGCCAAAATGGATGACAGGTGAGGTCCCAGAAGACTGGAGGGTACCTAATGTGGTGCCGCTGTTCAAAAAAGGTAGTAGGGATAACCCTGGGAATTATAGACCAGTGAGTTTGACATCGGTGGTAGGGAAATTAATGGAAAAAATACTTAGGGGTAGGATGTATGAGCATTTGGAGCGTTGCGATCTGATTAGGGATACGCAACATGGCTTTGTTAGAGGGAGGTCTTGCCTTACGAATCTGGTGGAATTCTTTGAGGAGGTGATAAAAACGGTTGACGATGGGAGAACCGTTGATGTCATCTATATGGATTTCAGTAAGGCATTTGACAAAGTCCCTCACGGTAGGCTGGTAGAAAAGGTTAAGGCACATGGGATACGAGGCCAGGTAGCTAGGTGGATTGAGAACTGGCTGGGAAATAGGAGACAGAGGGTAGTTGTGGAGGGGACCTTGTCGGGCTGGAGGCCAGTGACCAGTGGTGTGCCGCAGGGCTCAGTACTGGGACCTCTCCTCTTTGTAGTCTACATAAATGACTTGGAAGAGAGCGTAGGTGGTGTGATCAGCAAGTTTGCTGATGACACCAAGATGGCAGGGTTGGCGGGTACGGAACTGGATTGTCAGGTGATACAACAGGATATAGATAGGTTGGTGCAGTGGGCAGATAGGTGGCAGATGGCATTTAATCCTGACAAATGCGAGGTGATGCATTTTGGAAGGAATAATGCAGAGAGGAGCTATGTGATTAAAGGTAGACAGATTAGGAGTATAGACATACAGAGGGACCTGGGAGTGCAGGTTCACAAATCCATGAAGGTTGCGACACAAGTGGAGAATGTTGTCAGGAAGGCTTATGGGATGTTGGCCTTTATAGGAAGGGGCATAGAGTATAAAAGCTGCCGTCTAATGCTTCAGTTGTACAGAACGTTGGTTAGACCGCATTTGGAGTGC
>JBBMRE010000220.1:0-25000 GCA_037974335.1 Prionace glauca | reverse complement strand
GTTGATGAGCTGACTCTCTGAGTGATTCCCCCTGTAGTTGATGAGCTGAGTCTCTGTGATTCCCCCTGTAGTTGATGAGCTGAGTCTCTGTGATTCCCCCTGTAGTTGATGAGCTGAGTCTCTGTGATTCCCCCTGTAGTTGATGAGCTGAGTCTCTGTGATTCCCCCTGTAGTTGATGAGCTGAGTCTCTGTGATTCCCCCTGTAGTTGATGAGCTGAGTCTCTGTGATTCCCCCTGTAGTTGATGAGCTGAGTCTCTGTGATTGCCCCTGTAGTTGATGAGCTGACTCTCTGAGTGATTCCCCCTGTAGTTGATGAGCTGAGTCTCTGTGATTCCCCCTGTAGTTGATGAGCTGAGTCTCTGTGATTCCCCCTGTAGTTGATGAGCTGAGTCTCTGTGATTCCCCCTGTAGTTGATGAGCTGAGTCTCTGTGATTCCCCCTGTAGTTGATGAGCTGAGTCTCTGTGATTCCCCCTGTAGTTGATGAGCTGAGTCTCTGTGATTCCCCCTGTAGTTGATGAGCTGAGTCTCTGTGATTCCCCCTGTAGTTGATGAGCTGAGTCTCTGTGATTCCCCCTGTAGTTGATGAGCTGAGTCTCTGTGATTCCCCCTGTAGTTGATGAGCTGAGTCTCTGTGATTCCCCCTGCAGTTGATGAGCTGAGTCTCTGAGTGATTCCCCCTGTAGTTGATGAGCTGAGTCACTGTGATTCCCCCTGTAGTTGATGAGCTGAGTCTCTGAGTGATTCCCCCTGTAGTTGATGAGTTGAGTCTCTGTGATTCCCCCTGTAGTTGATGAGCTGAGTCTCTGTGATTCCCCCTGTAGTTGATGAGCTGAGTCTCTGTGATTCCCCCTGTAGTTGATGATCTGAGTTTCTGTGATAGCCCCTGTAGTTGATGAGCTGAGTCTCTGTGATTCCCCCTGTAGTTGATGAGCTGAGTCTCTGTGATTCCCCCTGTAGTTGATGAGGTGACTCTCTGAGTGATTCCCCCTGTAGTTGATGAGCTGAGTCTCTGGGTGATTCCCCCTGTAGTTGATGAGCTGAGTCTCTGTGATTCCCCCTGTAGTTGATGAGCTGAGTCTCTGTGATTCCCCCTGTAGTTGATGAGCTGAGTCTCTGAGTGATTCCCCCTGTAGTTGATGAGCTGAGTCTCTGTGATTCCCCCTGTAGTTGATGAGCTGAGTCTCTGTGATTCCCCCTGTAGTTGATGAGCTGAGTCTCTGTGATTCCCCCTGTAGTTGATGAGCTGAGTCTCTGTGGTTCCCCCTGTAGTTGATGAGCTGAGTCTCTGTGATTCCCCCTGTAGTTGATGAGCTGAGTCTCTGTGATTCCCCCTGTAGTTGATGAGCTGAGTCTCTGTGATTCCCCCTGTAGTTGATGAGCTGAGTCTCTGTGATTCCCCCTGTAGTTGATGAGCTGAGTCTCTGTGATTCCCCCTGTAGTTGATGAGCTGAGTCTCTGTGATTCCCCCTGTAGTTGATGAGCTGAGTCTCTGTGATTCCCCCTGTAGTTGATGAGCTGAGTCTCTGCGATTCCCCCTTAGTTGATGAGCTGAGTCTCTGTGATTCCACCTGTAGTTGATGAGCTGACTCTCTGTGATTCCCCCTGTAGTTGATGAGCTGAGTCTCTGTGATTCCCCCTTAGTTGATGAGCTGAGTCTCTGTGATTCCCCCTGTAGTTGATGAGCTGAGTCTCTGATTGATTCCCCCTTAGTTGATGAGCTGAGTCTCTGTGATTCCCCCTGTAGTTGATGAGCTGAGTCTCTGTGATTCCCCCTGTAGTTGATGAGCTGAGTCTCTGTGATTCCCCCTGTAGTTGATGAGCTGAGTCTCTGTGATTCCCCCTGTAGTTGATGAGCTGAGTCTCTGTGATTCCCCCTGTAGTTGATGAGCTGAGTCTCTGTGATTGCCCCTGTAGTTGATGAGCTGAGTCTCTGATTGATTCCCCCTGTAGTTGATGAGCTGAGTCACTGTGATTCCCCCTGTAGTTGATGAGCTGAGTCTCTGTGATTCCCCCTGTAGTTGATGAGCTGAGTCTCTGTGATTCCCCCTGTAGTTGATGAGCTGAGTCTCTGAGCGATTCCCCCTGTAGTTGATGAGCTGAGTCTCTGTGATTCCCCCTGTAGTTGATGAGCTGAGTCTCTGTGATTCCCCCTGCAGTTGATGAGCTGAGTCTCTGAGTGATTCCCCCTGTATTTGATGAGCTGACTCTCTGTGATTCCCCCTGTAGTTGATGAGCTGAGTCTCTGTGATTCCCCCTGTAGTTGATGAGCTGAGTCTCTGTGATTCCCCCTGTAGTTGATGAGCTGAGTCTCTGTGATTCCCCCTGTAGTTGATGAGCTGAGTCTCTGTGATTCCCCCTGTAGTTGATGAGCTGAGTCTCTGTGATTCCCCCTGTAGTTGATGAGCTGAGTCTCTGTGATTCCCCCTGTAGTTGATGAGCTGAGTCTCTGCGATTCCCCCTTAGTTGATGAGCTGAGTCTCTGTGATTCCACCTGTAGTTGATGAGCTGACTCTCTGTGATTCCCCCTGTAGTTGATGAGCTGAGTCTCTGTGATTCCCCCTTAGTTGATGAGCTGAGTCTCTGTGATTCCCCCTGTAGTTGATGAGCTGAGTCTCTGATTGATTCCCCCTTAGTTGATGAGCTGAGTCTCTGTGATTCCCCCTGTAGTTGATGAGCTGAGTCTCTGTGATTCCCCCTGTAGTTGATGAGCTGAGTCTCTGTGATTCCCCCTGTAGTTGATGAGCTGAGTCTCTGTGATTCCCCCTGTAGTTGATGAGCTGAGTCTCTGTGATTCCCCCTGTAGTTGATGAGCTGAGTCTCTGTGATTGCCCCTGTAGTTGATGAGCTGAGTCTCTGATTGATTCCCCCTGTAGTTGATGAGCTGAGTCACTGTGATTCCCCCTGTAGTTGATGAGCTGAGTCTCTGTGATTCCCCCTGTAGTTGATGAGCTGAGTCTCTGTGATTCCCCCTGTAGTTGATGAGCTGAGTCTCTGAGCGATTCCCCCTGTAGTTGATGAGCTGAGTCTCTGTGATTCCCCCTGTAGTTGATGAGCTGAGTCTCTGTGATTCCCCCTGTAGTTGATGAGCTGAGTCTCTGTGATTCCCCCTGCAGTTGATGAGCTGAGTCTCTGAGTGATTCCCCCTGTATTTGATGAGCTGACTCTCTGTGATTCCCCCTGTAGTTGATGAGCTGAGTCTCTGTGATTCCCCCTGTAGTTGATGAGCTGAGTCTCTGTGATTCCCCCTGTAGTTGATGAGCTGAGTCTCTGTGATTCCCTCTGTAGTTGATGAGCTGAGTCTCTGTGATTCCCCCTGTAGTTGATGAGCTGAGTCTCTGTGATTCCCCCTGTAGTTGATGAGCTGAGTCTCTGTGATTCCCCCTGTAGTTGATGAGCTGAGTCTCTGTGATTCCCCCTGTAGTTGATGAGCTGAGTCTCTGTGATTCCCCCTGTAGTTGACGAGCTGAGTCTCTGTGATTCCCCCTGTAGTTGATGAGCTGAGTCTCTGTGATTCCCCCTGTAGTTGATGAGCTGAGTCTCTGTGATTCCCCCTGTAGTTGATGAGCTGAGTCTCTGTGATTCCCCCTGTAGTTGATGAGCTGAGTCTCTGTGATTCCCCCTGTAGTTGACGAGCTGAGTCTCTGTGATTCCCCCTGTAGTTGATGAGCTGAGTCTCTGAGTGATTCCCCCTGTAGTTGATGAGCTGAGTCTCTGAGTGATTCCCCCTGTAGTTGATGAGCTGAGTCTCTGTGATTCCCCCTGTAGTTGATGAGCTGAGTCTCTGTGATTCCCCCCTCTCCACATGAAGCCTCAGTGCACCCTCCTGACTTCAACCAAGTGCAGTCCAGCAAAATTTACACAGAGACAGAGACAGGGACACGGCTGCTTTAAGAGGGGAAAGCTGAGCTCCAGCCACGCCCCGGGGGCGGGGCCTGTAGTTTCGTCATTTCCCGGGTGGGGCCGCGAGGAATGCAACGTCACGGCGGCAGGGGCGGAGAAACCGAGAGCGTCAGGGGGCGGGGCCAGTGGGGGCGAGGCGTGAGGGGGCGGAGACAGTGTGGATGAGGCGTGAGGGGGCGGGGACGGTGCGGATGAGGCGTGAGGGGGCGGGGACGGTGCGGATGAGGCGTGAGGGGGCGGGGACGGTGCGGATGAAGCGTCAGGGGGCGGGGCCTGTGTGGGTGAGGCGTGAGGGGCGGGGCGCCAGTGCAGGTGAGGCGTGAGAGGGCGGGGCCAGTACGAGTGAGGCGTGAGGGGGCGTGGCCAGTGCGGCCGAGACGTGAGGGGGCGGGACCAGTGCGAGCGAGGCGTTAGCGGGCGGAGACAGTGTGGATGAGGCGGAAGGGGACGGGGACAGTGCGGATGAAGCGTCAGGGGGCGTGGCCTGCGGGGGCGAAGTGGTAGGGGCGGGGCTTGTGGAGCAGCGCGCCGAATTGAGTGGTTGTGCCGGGCCAGTGCGGATGATGTGTGAGGGGTCAGGGGGCGGGGTTGCAAAGTTCAGGGGGCGGGGTTTAGTTGTACCCGGATGGCGGTGCTGGCGGTGCTGAGGAGGCTGAGGCCGGGCCTGGGGAGCGGAGCGGAGCCGCTGTTCACAGGTACCGGGACCCGGGGGGAGGGGGACAGGGCCCGGGGGGAGGGGGACGGGACCCGGGGGGGAGGGGGACAGGGTCCGGGGGGTGGGGGACAGGGCCCGGGGGGGGGGGGGGGGGAGAGGAGGGGGACAGGGCCCGGGGGGGAGGGGGACGGGACCCGGGGGGAGGGGGACAGGGCCCGGGGGGGGAGGGGGACGGGGCCCGGGGGGAGGGGGACGGGACCCGGGGGGAGGGGGACGGGGCCCGGGGGGAGGGGGACGGGGCCCGGGGGGGAGGGGGACAGGGCCCGGGGGCATCAGACACACACCCAGCTCATCGACTACTGGCGGCATCACACACCCACCGAGCTCATCGACTACTGGGGGCATCACACACCCACCGAGCTCATCGACTACTGGGGGCATCACACACCCACCCAGCTCATCGACTACTGGGGGCATCGCACACCCAGACCTGCTCATCGACTACTGGGGGCATCACACACCCAGCTCATCGACTACTGGGGGCATCACACACCCAGCCCAGCTCATCGACTACTGGGGGCATCACACACCCAGCCCAGCTCATCGACTACTGGGGGCATCACACACCCACCCAGCTCATCGACTACTGGGGCCATCACACACCCAGCTCATCGACTACTGGGGGCATCACACACCCACCCAACTCATCGACTACTGGGGGCATCACACACCCACCCAGCTCATCGACTACTGGGGGCATCACACACCCACCCAACTCATCGACTACTGGGGGCATCACACACCCACCCAGCTCATCGACTACTGGGGGCATCACACACCCACCCAACTCATCGACTACTGGGGGCATCACACACCCACCCAGCTCATCGACTACTGGGGGCATCGCACACCCAGCCCTGCTCATCGACTACTGGGGGCATCACACACCCACCCAGCTCATCGACTACTGGGGGCATCTCACACCCAGCCCTGCTGATCGACTACTGGGGGCATCACACACACACCCAGCTCATCGACTACTGGGGGCATCACACACCCAGCCCAGCTCATCAACTACAGTGGCCATCACACACCCAGCCCTGCTCATCGACTACTGGGGCCATCACACACCCAGCCCTGCTCATCGACTACTGGGGGCATCACACACCCAGCCCTGCTCATCGACTACTGGGGGCATCACACACCCAGCTCATCGACTACTGGGGGCATCACACACCCAGCCCTGCTCATCGACTACTGGGGGCATCACACACCCAGCTCATCGACTACTGGGGGCATCACACACACACCCAGCTCATCGACTACTGGGGCATCACACACCCAGCTCATCGACTACTGGGGGCATCGCACACCCAGCCCAGCTCATCGACTACTGGGGGCATCGCACACCCAGCCCTGCTCATCGACTACTGGGGGTATCACACACCCAGCCCTGCTCATCGACTACTGGGGCCATCACACACCCAGCCCTGTTCATCGACTACTGGGGGCATCGCACACACACCCAGCTCATCGACTACTGGGGGCATCACACACCCAGCTCATCGACTACTGGGGGCATCACACACCCAGCCCAGCTCATCGACTACTGGGGGCATCACACACACACCCAGCTCATCGACTACTGGGGGCATCACACACCCAGCTCATCGACTACTGGGGGCATCACACACCCAGCTCATCGACTACTGGGGCCATCACACACCCAGCTCATCGACTACTGGGGGCATCACACACACACCCAGCTCATCGACTACTGGGGGCATCACACACCCAGCTCATCGACTACTGGGGGCATCACACACACACCCAGCTCATCGACTACTGGGGGCATCACACACCCAGCTCATCGACTACTGGGGGCATCACACACACACCCAGCTCATCGACTACTGGGGACATCATACACACACCCAGCTCATCGACTACTGGGGGCATCACACACACACCCAGCTCATCGACTACTGGGGGCATCACACACCCAGCTCATCGACTACTGGGGACATCATACACACACCCAGCTCATCGACTACTGGGGGCATCACACACACACCCAGCTCATCGACTACTGGGGGCATCACACACCCAGCTCATCGACTACTGGGGGCATCACACACACACCCAGCTCATCGACTACTGGGGACATCATACACACACCCAGCTCATCGACTACTGGGGGCATCACACACACACCCAGCTCATCGACTACTGGGGGCATCATACACACACCCAGCTCATCGACTACTGGGGGCATCACACACCCAGCCCAGCTCATCGACTACAGAGGGCATCACACACCCAGCCCTGCTCATCGACTACTGGGAGCATCACACACCCAGCCCAGCTCATCGACTACTGGGGGCATCACACACCCAGCCCTGCTCATCGACTAGTGGGGCCATCACACACCCAGCCCAGCTCATCGACTACAGAGGTCATCAAACACCCAGCCCTGCTCATCGACTACTGGGGGCATCACACACCCAGCCCAGCTCATCGACTACTGGGGGCATCGCACACCCAGCCCAGCTCATCGACTACAGAGGGCATCACACACCCAGCCCTGCTCATCGACTACTGGGGGCATCACACACCAGCTCATCGACTACTGGGGCATCGCACACACAGCTCATCGACTACTGGGGCATCTCACACACAGCCCTGCTCATCGACTACTGGGGCCATCACACACCCAGCCCAGCTCATCGACTACAGAGGGCATCACACACCCAGCCCTGCTCATCGACTACTGGGGGCATCACACACCCAGCTCATCGACTACTGGGGGCATCGCACACCCAGCTCATCGACTACTGGGGGCATCACACACCCAGCTCATCGACTACTGGGGGCATCACACACCCAGCTCATCGACTACTGGGGACATCACACACCCAGCTCATCGACTACTGGGGGCATCACACACACACCCAGCCCTGCTCATCGACTACTGGGGACATCACACACCCAGCCCTGCTCATTGACTACTGGTGGCATCACACACCCAGCCCAGCTCATCGACTACTGGGGGCATCACACACCCAGCTGATCGACTACTGGGTGCATCGCACACACAGCCCTGCTCATCAACTACTGGGGGTATCACACACCCAGCTGATCGACTACTGGGTGCATCGCACACACAGCCCTGCTCATCAACTACTGGGGGCATCACACACCCAGCTCATCGACTACTGGGGGCATCACACACCCAGCTCATCGACTACTGGGGGCATCACACACACACCCAGGTCATCGACTACTGGGGGCATCGCACACACACCCAGCTCATCGACTACAGGGGCCATCACACACCCATCCCTGCTCATCGACTACTGGGGGCATCACACACACACCCTGCTCATCGACTACTGGGGGCATCACACACCTAGCCCTGCTCATCGGCTACTGGGGGCATCACACACCCAGCTCATCGACTACTGGGGGTATCACACACCCAGCCCTGCTCATCGACTACTGGGGGCATCACACACCCAGCCCTGCTCATCGACTACTGGGGGCATCACACACCCAGCTCATCGACTACTGGGGGCATCACACACACACCCAGCTGATCGACTACTGGGGGCCTTTAACGTGCTATGTTACTGCTGGATTTACCATTAATCGCACCCCCTGCCTCTCTCTCTCTCTGCCCCCCGCCCCCCCCACCCCGCCCCTGCCTCTCTCTCTGTCTCCCCCCCCCCCTCACCAGGTTGCCGCTGGGCTAGGGACTCGGTCTCGCGGGCGGAACCAGAACATGAAGTCGACACGGCGGAGAATGGAGAGGTCACTGACCGTTTCGTCAACCGCAACCCCCGGAACCTGGAGCGGCTGGCACTGGCCAGGAAGGACAACGGCTGGCAGACCGTCTGGCCCAGGAACGACCACTGGCACCGGTGAGGAGGGGCAGGGTGCGGGAAACGTCCCAGTCCTCCCCTCTGACTCTCTCTCCGTCCACACATCCTCCCGTCCCCATCTCCCGCGTGTGTCGTTCCAGAATCGGCCCGAACTCTGAATTAAAAGTACCCGTCTCAGAACACGTCTCCCTCCAAGCCTGTGCCCATCATCATGATGTGGGTATGCCGGCGTTGGACTGGCGTAAACACAGTAAAAAGTCTGACGACACCAGGTTTTAGTCCAAGCGATTTATTTGATAGTAAACTCACAGGCTCATTGTTCCTGTGGAGCAGAGTTGAGAGGCAGCGATTTTTGGGCGAGTGAGGAGGCAGCAATAAGGTAGCAAAAGTTTATACTGGGTAACTTTTTATTTTAGTTTTAAAGTCGCGAGTTTCGGCGGTTTTTTTTTAAATTAAGTTAGAAACCGGAAGTCGTCACTAGGGCGCTTGCCGGTACTTGTAGTTTTTTTTTCCGGGTCCCTAACCCTATAAATTAGCGCAGAGAGGATACCCGATTCTCTACACTGGTAGAGAATCCCACCCTTCCACCTCCTCTAACCTAATTATAAGTGTGTGGGAAGGTTTTTTTTTTAATATTTTTATTTTTCTGCTGGGAATAGTTTCAGGGATGGCAGTTCAGGCTGTAAGCTGCATCTCCTGTGGGATGTATGTCGTGAGGGAGTCCAGCAGTGTTTCAGGTGGTTTTACTTGTGGGAAGTGTGTAAAAGTGCAGTTTCTGGAGGAGCGTGTAAAGGAGCTGGAGGTGGAATTAGAGGAGCTCCGCATAATCCGGAAAGTGGAGGAGGACTTAGAAAGGAGTTATAAGGAGATAGTTACTCCTAGAAATGAGTCTTGGGTCACTGTCAGGAAGAGGGGAAAGAAGCAGTTGGGGGGTCAATCCCCTGGGGCTGTTCCCCTCCAAAATAGGTTTTCGGTCCTGGAGGCTACAGTTGAGGAGGAATCAACTGGGGGTAGCCAAAGGGAGCAGGTCTCTGGGGGTGAGCCTATTGGGAAATCTCAGGTGGTTAGGGGTAAGAGGTTGGGCCTCGTGATTGGGGACTCCACAGTCAAGGGGACGGATAGGAGAGTTGGAGGTAAGGGTAGGGACTCGGGGCTGGTGTGTTGCCTACCTGGGGCTGGGGTCCGGGATGTATCGGACAGGGTATTCAGGACTCTTAGGGGAGAGGGAGATCAACCCCAAGTTATAGTTCATGTGGGGACACATGACATAGGGAGATTAAGGGAAGGGGAAATTAAACAAAGATTTATGGAGTTGGGGTGGAAACTAAAGGCCAAGTCTGGAAGAATAGTTATATCCGGACTCTTGCCTGTGCCACGGGATAGTTTAGAGAGGAATGGAGAGAGGGAAAGTTTGAACTCGTGGCTGAGGGGATGGTGCAGGAGGGAGGGGTTCAGGTACTTAAGCAATTGGGGCTCATTCTGGGGAAGGCGGGACCTCTATATGAGTGATGGTTTACACCTGAACCAGAGGGGAATCAATATCCTGGGGGGTAAATTTGCAAAGGCTATGCGGGGAGATTTAAACTGATTTGGGGGGGGGGTGGGATATTGAGTAGAGGGGGTGAAAGGGAGGGGGGCATAGATGGGGAATGCAAGGCACGGCGTAGTGGGGGTGGGGCGGAGCAGGGTTTGAAATGCACGTGCTTTAATACTTTAAAGGTAGGGGAGGACCGCAGGAAACATGGGAGGGAGGTTAGACAGGAGGTGGAGAAGGGAAATGCCCAGACTGAGGGGCTGAAGTGTGTATATTTTAATGCAAGGAGTATAGTAAATAAGGTAGATGAGCTTAGGGCGTGGATAGCTGCTTGGGAATGTGATGTAGTGGCCATTACGGAGACTTGGATGTCTCAGGGACAGGACTGGGTACTTCAGGTGCCAGGTTTCAGATGTTTCAGGAAGGACAGGGAGGCTGGCAGAAGAGGTGGTGGAGTGGCACTGTTAATAAGGGACAGTGTCATGGCTGCAGAGAAAGAGGATGCCGTGGAGGGACTTTCTACAGAGTCTCTGTGGGTGGAAGTTACGAACAGCATAGGGTCGAAAACTTTGCTGGGTGTATTCTATAGGCCGCCCAATAGTGACAGGGAAGTTGAAGTGCAGATAGGGAACCAGATTCTGGAGAAATGTATTAAAAACAGAGTGGTCGTGATGGGAGACTTCAATTTCCCAAACATCGACTGGAATATCCCTAGAGTAAGGGGTTCGGCTGGAGAGGAGTTTGTTAGGTGTGTTCAGGAAGGTTTCCTGACACAGTATGTGGACAAGCCTACGAGGGGTGAGGCAGTACTTGACCTGGTACTGGCGAATGAACCAGGGCAGGTGATGGATCTCTCGGTAGGAGAGCATCTTGGGAATGGAGATCATAATTCTATCTCCTTCACAATTGCATTCGAACGAGATAGGATCAGACAGGCTAGGAAGGTGTTTGTCTGGAGTAAGGGGAGATACGAAGAAGTCAGGAAGTTACTTGGACAAATAAACTGGAAGGAGGCATTCTTAGGGAAGAGTACCGAAGGAAGGTGGCGGATATTCAAGGAATGTTTGTCTAGCGCTCTGCATGACAATGTTCCGATAAGGCAAGGGGGTTTTGGTAGGTCGCGGGAACCGTGGTGCACGAAGGCTGTGTTGAACCTAGTCAGGAGGAAAAGGAAGGTATACAAAAGGTTCAGGGAACTAGGAGAGGTTAAGGATCTTGAAGAATATAAGGACTGTAGAAAGGAGGTTAAAAGGGAAATTAGGAGAGCCAGAAGGGGTCATGAGAAGACCTTGGCGGGTAAGATTAAAGAAAATCCCAAGGCCTTCTATAAGTATGTGAAAGGTAAAAGGGTGAGAAGGGAAAGGATAGGACCTATAAAAGATGAAGGGGGAAAGGTCTGTGTAGAACCAGAAGAAATGGCGGAGGTGCTAAATGAGTACTTTGCATCAGTATTCACAGTGGAAGCTGATTTGGGAGATCTTGCTATGGACTTGCAGCAGGTGGAAAAGATTGAGTACGTGGACATTAAAGAGGAGGATGTGTTAGAACTTTTGAATTCTATCAAGGTAGATAAGTCGCCGGGACCAGATGGGATGTACCCCAGGATACTGTGGGAGGCCAGGGAAGTGATTGCAGAGCCCTTGACGATGATCTTTGCGTCGTCAATGGAGACGGGAGAGGTTCCGGAAGATTGGAGGATTGCGGATGTAGTCCCTATTTTCAAGAAAGGGAACAGAGATAGCCCGGGAAATTACCGCCCGGTGAGTCTGACCTCAGTGGTTGGTAAGCTGATGGAGAGGCTTCTGAGGGACAAGATTTACGACCATTTGGAGAGGTTTGACATGATCAGGAATAGTCAGCATGGATTTGTCAAGGGCAGGTCGTGCCTTACGAGTCTAGTTGAGTTCTTCGATAATGTGACTGAACACATTGACGAAGGAAGTGCCGTGGACGTAGTGTACATGGACTTCAGCAAGGCTTTTGATAAGGTCCCCCATGCAAGACTTCTTGAGAAGGTGAGAGGGCATGGGATCCAAGGGCCTTTAGCCTTGTGGATCCAGAACTGGCTTGCCTGCAGAAGGCAGAGAGTGGTTGTGGATGGGTCTTTTTCGGAATGGAGGTCAGTCACCAGTGGGGTGCCCCAGGGATCTGTTCTGGGACCCTTGTTGTTTGTCATTTTCATAAATGACCTGGATGAGGAAGTGGAGGGATGGGTTAGCAAGTTCGCTGATGACACGAAGGTCGGCGGTGTTGTGGATGGTCTGGAAGGATGTCAAAAGTTGCAGCAGGACATAGATAGGATGCAGGAATGGGCGGAGAAGTGGCAGATGGACTTCAACGCGGATAAATGTGTAGTAGTCCATTTCGGCAGAACCAATGGGATGAACGAGTACACTATTAAGGGCAGGGGTCTTAGTAGCGTTGAAGAGCAGAAGGATCTCGGGGTCCGGGTTCACAGGACTCTTAAATCGGCCTCGCAGGTGGAGGAGGTGGTCAAGAAGGCGTATGGTGTACTGGCCTTCATTAATCGAGGGATTGAGTTTAGGAGTCGGGAGGTAATGCTGCAACTTTACAGGACCCTTGTCAGGCCTCATTTGGAGTACTGTGCGCAGTTCTGGTCGCCTCACTATAGGAAAGATGTAGAAGCTATTGAAAGGGTGCAGAGGAGATTTACAAGGATGTTGCCTGGACTGGGAGGCATGCCTTATGAAGATAGGTTGAGGGAGCTGGGACTCTTTTCCCTGGAGAGGCGAAGGTTGAGAGGCGACCTGATAGAAGTTTATAAAATGTTGAGAGGAATAGATAGGGTGGACTCTCAGAGGCTATTTCCCCGGGTTGAAATGGTCGCTACGAGGGGACACAGATTTAAGGTGCGGGGAGGGAGGTACAGAGGTGATGTTAGGGGTAAGTTTTTCACTCAGAGGGTGGTGAGTGATTGGAATCGGCTGCCGTCGTCGGTGGTGGAGGCGAACTCGCTGGGGTCTTTTAAAAGACTTCTGGATGAGTATATGGGGTTTAATGGGATTGGGGGTTATAGATAGGTCTATAGATTGGTGGGGTTGATGCGATCGGCGCAACTCGAGGGCCGAAGGGCCTGTTTGTGCTGTAATGTTCTATGTTCTAAGCTTTCGGGGTTAGTCCCTTCGTCAGGTGAATGGAGAGTTCTGGCCTCAGACAGAGCATATAAAGCACAGACAGTTTAGAGATTGCTGATTAGAATGCGAATCCTTACACCTAACCTGCTGTTCAAGTCTTAAAGTGGCTGATAATGTGAGTGGAAGGAGCACTGATCACAGTTTAAAGAGATGTGTATTGTCTCCAGACAGTACAGTAAGTGAGGTTTTGCAAACCCAGGCAAGTCACGGGGGTTACAGATAGTGCGACATGAACCCAAGATCCCTGTTGAGACCGTCCTCATGTGTGCGGAACTTGGCTATCAGTCTCTGTTCAGCGACTCTGCGCTGTCGTGTGTCATGAAGGCCGCCTTGGAGAATGCTTACCCGAAGGTCAGAGGCTGAATGCCCGTGACCGCTGAAGTGTTCGCCTGTCTGGAGACAATACACATCTCTTTAACCTGTGATCAGTGCTCCTTCCACTCACATTATCAGCCACTTTAAGACTTGAACAGCAGGTTAGGTGTAAGGATTCGCATTCTAATCAGTAATCTCTAAACCGTCTGTGCTTTATATGCTCTGTCTGAGGCCAGAACTCTCCATTCACCTGACGAAGGGACTAACCTCGAAAGCTTGTGAGTTTACTATCAAATAAATCAGTTGGACTTAAGAACATAAGAAATAGGAGCAGGAGTGGGCCATCTGGCCCTTCGAGCCTGCCCCGCCAGTTTAGAAGAATGAGGGGAGATCTCATTGAGACGTATAAGATGATGAATGGGATGGATAGGATAGAGGTGGAGAGACTCTTCCCGCTCAGAAAGGACAGTAGGACTAGGGGCACAGCCTCAAGATAAAAGGGGGGGGGGCGGTTTAGAACGGAGTTGAGGAGGAACTTCTTCACTCAAAGGGTGGTGAATCTCTGGAATTCTCTGCCCGTTGAAGTGGTGGAGGCTGCCTCGCTAAATATTTTTAAGACGCGGGTTGATGGGTTTTTGATAAGAGAAGGGATTAAGGGTTATGGGGAGAGGGCGGGAAGGTGGAACTGAGCCACGACAGATCAGCCATGATCTTATTGAATGGCGGGGCAGGCTCGAAGGGCCAGATGGCCTACTCCTGCTCCTATTTCTTATGTTCTTATGGTATTGACCCCTCTATAGAATCATAGAGATTTCCAGCGTGGAAACAGATCCTTTGGCCCAACTTGTCCCTGCCACCCTTTTCTTTTAAAGTCCTAAGCTTGTCCCAATTGCCTACATTTGACACAGTGAGCACGTGTACCCATCGTACCCATGTAACTGTCTAAATGCTTTTTAAAGTACAAAATCGTACCCGCCTCTACTACTACCTCTGGCAGCTCGTTCCAGACACTCACCACCCTCTGGGTGAGAAAAATTGCCCCTCTGAACCCTTTTATATCTCTCCCCTCTCACTTTAAACCTACGCCCTCTAGTTTTGGACTCCCCCTACCTTTGGGAAAAGATATTGACTATCTCGCTGATCTGTGCCCCTCATTATTTTCTAGACCTCTATAAGATCACCCCCTCTACGCTCCAGAGAAAAAAGTCCCAGTCTATCCCAGCCTCTCCTTATAACCCAATCCATCAAAAGCCCCCGGGAGCATCCTAGTAAATCTTTTCCGCACTCTTTCTAGTTTAATAATATCCTTTCTATAATAGGGTGACCCAGAACTGTACACAGTATTCCAAGTGTGGCCTTCCCAATGTCTTAGAACATAGAACATTACGGCGCAGTACAGGCCCGCGATGTTGAGCCAACCAGTGGAACCAATCTAATGGCCCTCTAACCTCAACTATTCCAATGTTATCCATATGCGCCTAGTTTGGGGGCGTTTAAGAGATCCGTGGATAGGTTTATGGATGAAAAGGGATTGGTTTAGGTTAGTGGATTATTGTTTTTCAACTGGTCGGCACAACATTGTGGGCCGAAGGGCCTGTTCTACGCTGTAATGTTCTATATATGCCTATCCACTGACCATTTGAACACCCTTAAAGTTGGCGAGTCCACAACTGCTGTAGGCAGGGGCATTCCACACCCTCACTACCCTGATGGAGTCAATGGACGGGAGGTTGGCTTGTGTGATGGATTGGGCGACATTCACGACCCTTCAGTCCAGCTCCCGCGCGGGATCTTGTCAAAGGCCTTACTGGAGCCCATGTAGATGACATCGACTGCCCCTCCCTCATCGAGTCACTCCTCCCCAGCGAGCAGGAGCTCGCCCTGTTGACAAAGCCCAGTGAATATAAAAAGTAGGGAGGTCTTGCTGCAGCTGTATAGGGCATTGGTGAGGCCGCAGCTGGAGTACTGTGTGCAGTTTTGGGCGCCGCACCTGCGCAAGGATATTTTGGCCCTGGAGGGAGTGCAGAGGAGGTTTACTAGGCTGATACCGGAGTTGAGGGGGTTGAGCTATGAGGAGAGGCTGAATAAACTAGGCTTGTACTCGTTAGAGTTTAGAAGAATGAGGGGAGATCTCATTGAGATGTATAAGATGATGAATGGGATGGATAGGATAGAGGTGGAGAGACTGTTCCCGCTCAGAAAGGACAGTAGGACTAGGGGGCACAGCCTCAAGATAAAGGGGGGGCGGTTTAGAACAGAGTTGAGGAGGAACTTCTTCACTCAAAGGGTGGTGAATCTCTGGAATTCTCTGCCCGTTGAAGTGGTGGAGGCTGCCTCGCTAAATATTTTTAAGAAACGGGTTGATGGGTTTTTGATAAGAGAGGGGATTAAGGGTTATGGGGAGAGGGCGAGAATGTGGAACTGAGCCACGACAGATCAGCCATGATCTTATTGAATGGCGGGGCAGGCTCGAAGGGCCAGATGGCCTACTCCTGCTCCTATGTTCTTAACCTCGCCTTCTCGTGCTCTCGGTCCCCCCCCCCTCAGGCTTCGCTTCCAGAAGACCCAGCGACACATCACGGCCTACGTGGAGGCGTCGGGGAGCGAGGGTGAGGCCGTGATATCCGCCTCGACCCAAGAGTGGGCCGTCAAGAAGCACCTGTACAGCACCCGGGACGTGGCGGCTGCCGAGAATGTAGGCCGCGTGCTGGCCCAGCGCTGCCTGGAGGCCGGAATCGGCTACCTCCGCTTCCGAACCATTCCCTGGGAATACCGCACCGAGTCGGTGAGCGTCCGATTTTGGGGATGGAAGTGGCGGCGGTTGCGGAGAGGGGGGGGGGGTAGTCATAGAACCCTACCGTGGCCATTCAGCCCATCGAGTCTCCTCCTAACCCAATCCCACCCAGGTCCCCATATTATACCCACTAATCCTACGCATCCCCTGGACACTGAGGGGCGATTTCTTAGCACGGCCAATCCACCCAACCCGCACATCTTTGGACAGTGGGAGGAAACCGGAGCACCCGGAGGAAACCCACGCAGACACGTGGAGAATGTGCGCACAGCAGACAGTGACCCCGATGCCGGGAATCGAACCCGGGTCCCTGGAGCTGTGAAACCGCAGCGTTAACCCCACCCGTGGTTCATCGAACTGAGAGGGGGAAATCACTACCAGCCGATTCAGTTGGGGGGGGGGGGGGGTAGTGCATGGGGAGGCGGTGGCGAACGATATTCGACTGGGAGAGGCGTCGCAGGTTCGGAGGGAGGGCTGTTTGCCCCGAGGGGCTGTCCCTCCATCCAACCGTGCCGTGCCAATGTGTCTTACCCTCTCCCTCCCCCCCTCCACTCCTATCCCCATGACCCCACACATTTGGCAAATCCATCTAACCCGCGTCTTTGAGGGGGGTGGGGGGGAGGAGGTTGGATTACTCGGAGCAAACCGAGACTTGGCAAACTCCACGAGATCCAACCCTGGGTGGGAGGGAAGCCTGCCAAGCGAGGGAGGGAGGGAGGGAGGGCAGATTCGGTGAACAGTTGAGGGACGATTGACCTCTCCGCCTCTCTCAACGACAGGTCCAGCGATTCCGTTCCGCGGTGAGGGACGGCGGGGTGATACTGAGCGAGCCGCGGAGAGTGAACCGGTGAGGAACGGGAGCCGGGAATGAGCCTGCGAGTGAGGTGGGGCGCGCCTCTCGACACACACACACCACCCTCGGAAATAAAGGAAAGGATTTTCTTCCTGGATTGCCGTTGGTTTCTGATTCATAGAACATTACAGCACAAACAGGCCCTTCGGCCCTCGAGTTAAACATAGGAACATAAGAAATAGGAGCAGGAGTCGGCCATCCAGCCCTTCGAGCCTGCCCCGCCATTCAATAAGATCATGGCTGATCTGTCGCGGCTCAGTTCCACCTTCCCGCCCTCTCCCCATAACCCTTAATCCCTTCTCTTATCAAAAACCCATCAACCCGTTTCTTAAAAATATTTAGCGAGGCAGCCTCCACCACTTCAACGGGCAGAGAACTCCAGAGATTCACCACCCTTTGAGTGAAGAAGTTCCTCCTCAACTCTGTTCTAAACCGCCTCCCCTTTATCTTGAGGCTGTGCCCCCTAGTCCTACTGTCTTTTTTGAGCGGGAAGAGTCTCTCCACCTCTATCCTATCCATCCCATTCATCATCTTATACGTCTCAATGAGATCTCCCCTCATTCTTCTAAACTCTAACGAGTACAAGCCTAGTTTATTCAGCCTCTCCTCATAGCTCAACCCCTCAACTCCGGTATCAGCCTAGTAAACCTCCTCTGCACTCCCTCCAAGGCCAAAATATCCTTGCGCAGGGTGCGGCGCCCAAAACTGCACACAGTACTCCAGCTGCGGCCTCACCAATGCCCTATACAGCTGCAGCAAGACCTCCCTACTTTTATATTCAATCCCCCTCGCTATGAAGGCCAGCATCCCATTCGCCTTCCTGACCACCTGCTGCACCTGCAAGCTGGGTTTTTGCGACTCATGCACAAGGACCCCGAGGTCCCTCTGCACCGTCGCCTGCTGCAGTTTTTCGCCCCGTAAGTAATAGTCCTTCCTACCATTCCTCCTACCAAAGTGGACCACCTCACACTTGCCAACATTAAATTCCATTTGCCATTTCCTGGCCCATTCGCCCAGCCTATCTAGATCCTTCTGCAGACTCTCCACACCCTCCGTACAATTTGCCTTTCCCCCAATCTTGGTGTCATCAGCAAATTTCGACACTCTGCACTCGGTTCCCTCCTCCAGATCATCTATATAAATGGTAAATAGCTGAGGCCCCAGCACCGACCCCTGGGGCACCCCACTAGTCACCAACCGCCAATCCGAATAGCATCCATTGACCCCCACTCTCTGCCTCCTATTTGACAACCAATCCTCTATCCACGCTAACACCCTACCCCCAACTCCATGTCCCCTGACCTTCTGCAATAACCTCTTGTGAGGTACCTTGTCAAACGCCTTCTGAAAATCCAGAAAGACCACATCCACCGGCTCTCCTCTATCCACTGCCCTAGACACATCCTCATAGAACTCCAGTAAATTTGTCAGACACGACTTCCCTTTAATGAAACCGTGCTGCGTCCGCCCTATCAAGCAATTCCCCTCAAGATGCCTCGCTATTTCCTCCTTAATGACAGAGTCTAACATTTTACCTACCACAGACGTTAAACTAACCGGCCTATAATTCCCCGCCTTTTGCCTGGCACCCTTCTTAAACAACGGCGTAACATTAGCCGTTTTCCAATCTTCCGGCACTTCCCCGGAATCCAGCGGCGTCAACCCCACCAATCTATAGACCTATCTATCACCCCCAATCCCATTAAACCCCATATACTCATCCAGAAGTATTTTAAAAGACCCCAGCGAGTTCGCCTCCACCACCGATGACGGCAGCCGATTCCATTCACTCACCACCCTCTGAGTGAAAAACTTACCCCTAACATCACCTCTGTACTTCCCTCCCCGCACCTTAAATCTGTGTCCTCTCGTAGCGACCATTTCAACCCGGGGAAATAGCCTCTGAGAGTCCACCCTATCTATTCCTCTCAACATTTTATAAACTTCTATCAGGTCGCCTCTCAACCTTCGCCTCTCCAGGGAAAAGAATTCTACCATTATTCCTACCAAAGTGGACCACCTCACACTTGCCAATAATAATAATAATGGGAAAGAAATTCCTGCTCAGAATTCTCTGCCTTTTTTTTGAACTCCAATCTGTGATGGCCAATTCGGGTGGCGATTTTTCGTCCTCGGAACAGGACGATCCCGGGGCCCTGTCTACCCCGACCCCCAGCCTGTCCTGAGTTTGCTGCTCAAGCGTCTGACTGGCCTCTTCCTGTGCAACAGAGTCACGACACTGCCTTTCTCCTCCCTTGTTTCCAATGGAAGAGGTTGACAAGTTCCAAATGGCCTTCTGTTCCTGTGGAATAGATAGGAGCGGCTGAATGGCCTCCTCCTCTTCCTGTGGAGTGAGTGTTTGTGTGCGTGAGTCTGTGTGACTTTGAGTTTGTTTTTGCACGAGTGCGCGGTTGGTGACTAGTGGGGTGTCACCAACCGCCCAGGGGTCGGTGCTGGGGCCTCAGCTATTTACCATTTATATAGATGATCTGGAGGAGGGAACCGAGTGCAGGGTGTCGAAATTTGTTGATGACACCAAGATTGGGGGGACGGCAAATTGTGCGGAGGGTGTGGAGAGTCTGCAGAAGGATCTAGATAGGCTGGGTGAATGGGCCAGGAAATGGCAAATGGAATTTAATGTTGGCAAGTGTGAGGTGGTCCACTTTGGTAGGAGGAATGGTAGGAAGGACTATTACTTACGTGGCGAAAAACTGCAGCAGGCGACGGTGCAGAGGGACCTCGGGGTCCTTGTGCATGAGTCGCAAAAACCCAGCTTGCAGGTGCAGCAGGTGGTCAGGAAGGTGAATGGGATGCTGGCCTTCATAGCGAGGGGGATTGAATATAAAAGTAGGGAGGTCTTGCTGCAGCTGTATAGGGCATTGGTGAGGCCGCAGCTGGAGTACTGTGTGCAGTTTTGGGCGCCGCACCTGCGCAAGGATATTTTGGCTTTGGAGGGTGTGCAGAGGAGGAATGTGGGAATATGGGAATGTGGGCAGCACGGTAGCACAGTGGTTAGCACTGCTGCTTCACAGCTCCAGGGTCCTGGGTTCGATTCCCGGCTCGGGTCACTGCCTGTGTGGAGTTTGCACATTCTCCTCGTGTCTGCGTGGGTTTTCTCCGGGTGCTCCGGTTTCCTCCCACAGTCCAAAGATGTGCGGATTAGGTTCATTGGCTATGCTAAAAATTGCCCCTTAGTGTCCTGGGATGTGTAGGTTAGAGGGATTAGCAGGTAAAATGTGTAGGGATATGGGGATAGGGTCTGGGTGGGATTGTGTTCGGTGCAGACTCGATGGGCCGAAGGGCCTGTTTCTGCATTGTAGGGTTCTATAAGTACTAGGCTGATACCGGAGTTGAGGGGATTGAGCTATGAGGAGAGGCTGAATAAACTAGGCTTGTACTCGTTAGAGTTTAGAAGAATGAGGGGAGATCTCATTGAGACGTATAAGATGATGAATGGGATGGATAGGATAGAGGTAGAGAGACTCTTCCCGCTCAGAAAGGACAGTAGGACTAGGGGGCACAGCCTCAAGATAAAGGGGGGCGGTTTAGAACGGAGTTGAGGAGGAACTTCTTCACTCAAAGGGTGGTGAATCTCTGGAATTCTCTGCCCGTTGAAGTGGTGGAGGCTGCCTCGCTAAATATTTTTAAGACGCGGGTTGATGGGTTTTTGATAAGAGAGGGGATTAAGGGTTATGGGGAGAGGGCGGGAAGGTGGAACTGAGCCACGACAGATCAGCCATGATCTTATTGAATGGCGGGGCAGGCTCGAAGGGCCAGATGGCCTACTCCTGCTCCTATTTCTTATGTTCTTATGAGTGTGCAAGTGTGCACATGAGTGTGTGCATGATTATGCACGAGTGTGTGTGTGAGTGTGTACATGTTAGCCTGTCCCTGACCACGTGTGTGTACGTGAGTGTGAGTGTGATAATAATGTCCTTTGTGTTAAGTGGGACACACTCACACACTATTCCAGGTGTGACCAAGCTCCCACACAACGGAAACCAGATCTGCCTACTGTCTCGAGAGGGTCCCGCAGATTGGGAGAGTCGGTGGAAATCTGACCAGCGATGATCACACGGTCGTTTTCTCTCCACTCCATTAACAGGAGCAGTCTCCGATCGTCAGGAAGCTTCAACAGGCCCTCCTATCCCTCGGGAAGGTGATGGATGGGGGGGGGTGGGTTAATCCGATCGAGATCTTCAGGTTTGTTCAATGATTTGTGTTGGGCTGGGGGTGGGGTTGTCCGTGCAGAGAGAACGAGAGCAAACGTTTCCAGCGGGAGCGAGCAATAAGAGAAGTTGGGGAGGTGAGTCCTGAGGGATGGCGACGAGAGGTGGGATTGAAAGCAGCAAATTATTTTTTTTGGGGGGGGGGTGCGTCGCAGTGGGGTTGGCGCCGTCGCTTCACAGCTCCGGGGTCCCGGGTTTGATTCCCGGCCTCGGGTCGCCGTGGGAGTTTGCACATTCTCCCCGTGTCTGCGTGGGTTTCCTCCGGGTGCTCCGGTTCCCCCCCCCCCCCGCAGTCCAAAGATGCGCGGGGTTAGGGTGGATTGGCCGGGCTAAGTATTCGCCCCTTAGTGTCCAAAGATGCTTGGGTGAGAGGGATTAGTGGGTCTAATATGGGGGTAGGACCTGTTTGGGCTTGTGGTCAGTCCAGACTCGATGGCCCGAATGGCCTTCTTCTGTACTGTAGGGTCTCCCAAACTTCTCATTTCACAGGGGAGAGGGGTTATAGCCTAACACTGTCCGACCACAGTGTCGGAATCCCCTGCGGGTTGGGTTTTGGAATGAGTTTCAGTTGGGGGGAGGGGGGGGGGCTGCGGGCACAGGGGGCACGGGTGCCAATACTGAATTACCAAAGGGGGAAGACTCAAAGTGGGGGCCACAGTCTCAAAATAAGGGCAAGCAGGATTAGGATTGAGTCGAAGAAGAACTTCACACACACACAGGTCCTGGTTTTACCATTTTCGTTCTGTGTGCAGGAGTGGGGGGCCATCTACCCCCTCGAGCCTGCCCCGCCATTCAATAAGATCGTGGCTGATCTGAAGTGGATCAGTTCCACTTTCCCGCTCTCTCCCCTGTCTATCAGAACCCTATCTACCCGTGACTTCAATATATTTAGCGAGGCAGCCCCCACCACTTCAACGGGCAGAGAATTCCAGAGATTCACCACCCTTTGAGTGAAGAAGTTCCTCCTCAACTCCGTTCTAAACCGCCTCCCCTTTATCTTGAGGCTGTGCCCCCCTAGTCCTGCTGTCCTTTCTGAGTGGGGAACAATCTCTCTACCTCTACCCTATCCATCCCCTTCATTATCTTAAACGTCTCTATAAAATCCACCACCCCTCATCTTTCTAAACTCCCAACGAGTACAGACTCAGTCTATTCAATCTCTCCTCACAAGCTAACCCCCTCAAGAACAAAGAACATTACAGCGCAGAACAGGCCCTTCGGCCCACGATGTTGCGCCGACCAGTTAAAAAACAATGACCCTCTAACCTAAACCATTCCCTTTCCATCCATAAACCTATCCACGGATCGCTTAAATGCCCCCAAACTAGGTGCATTTACAACTGCAGCTGGCAGGGCATTCCAGTCCCTCACCACCCTCTGGGTAAAGAACCTACCCCTGACATCCGTCCTGTAGCTACCGTCCCTTAATTTAAAGTCGTGCCCCCTCGTGCTAGCTTTCTCCATCCTAGGAAAAAGGCTATCACTATCTACCCTGTCTAAACCTCTAATCATCTTATATGTTTCAATAAGGTCCCCTCTTAGCCACCTTCTTTCTAACGAAAACAACCCCAAATCTCTCAGTCTCTCCTCATAGGATCTCCCCTCCATACCAGGCAACATCCTGGTAAACCTCCTCTGCACCCTCTCCAAAGCCTCCACATCCTTCCTGTAATGTGGGGACCACAACTGCACACAAAACTCCAAGTGCGGCCGTACCAGAGATGTGTACAGTTGCAACATGACGCTGCGACTCCTAAATTCAATCCCCCTACCAATAAACGCCAAGACACCGTATGCCTTCTTAACAACCTTATCTACTTGATTCCCAACTTTCAGGGATCTATGTACACATACACCTAGATCCCTCTGTTCATCCACACTATTCAGAGTCCTACCATTAGCCCTATACTCGACACATCCATTATTCCTGCCAAAGTGAATTACCTCACACTTTTCCGCATTAAACTCCATCCGCCACCTCTCGGCCCAGCTCTGCAACTTGACCAAGTCTCTCTGCAAACTATGACACCCTTCCTCACAATCTACCACACCTCCGACTTTGGTGTCATCAGCAAACTTACTAATCCACCCAACTATACCCTCATCCAGATCATTAATAAAATCTCTGGTATCAGCCGAGTGAACCTCCTCTGCACTCCCTCCAAGGCCAATATATCCTTTCACAAGTGCGGCGCCCAAAACTGCACCCAGTACTCCAGTGAGGGTCTGGAATACACAGTTTTGGAGGGTAGTTAAGGGAGGTTGTCTCAAATCCTTGAAAAAGTCCTTTCCAAAAGTTATGGTTCACCCACGTGCGCTCCGAAGGTTTGCCTTTGTCTATTTAGTGTTATCCCTTTGACTCGTTCCCCAATCTATCGCAGCCAACTCATGCCTCACGCCGTCCGAATTTCCCTCATTTAAACTCAGAAACTGAACCCCCAACTCTCCAGGAGATTCCTATCCTATCACGGTCCTCTCTCACAAGTAGACGGCCAACGATAAAAAGGCAAGTTACTGCGGACACTGGAATCTGGAACCAAAAGAGAAAACGCTGGAAAATCTCGGCGGGTCTGGAAGAAGCTGACGTTTCGATGATTCTTTATCGAGGTTTGAAAGGCAACGGGATGTAGGAGGTATTTATACTGCGGGTGGGGGGGGGCCTGTGATGGTCTATAAAGGGTTAACTGCTAAACAGCAGAGAGTCTGATACCAGGAGGGTAAACTGTGAGACGTGAAGATATGGGGAAGGGGAATGGGTGGGAGAGAGGGTAAAACAAGGAATATTACAGCACAGGAACAGGCCCTATGGCGCATCCATGCTGCCCCAGACTGGGGACCATAACACAGTGAGCACGTGAATAGTATATTGAAACATATAAGATGATTAGAGGTTTAGACAGGGTAGATAGTGATAGCCTTTTTCCTAGGATGGAGAAAGCTAGCACGAGGGGGCACGATTTTAAATTAAGGGGGGGTAGTTATAGGACGGATGTCAGAGGTAGGTTCTTTACTCAGAGGGTAGTAAGGTCGTGGAACATTACGGGGCGAAAAACTGCAGCAGGCGACGGTGCAGAGGGACCTCGGGGTCCTTGTGCATGAGTCGCAAAAACCCAGCTTGCAGGTGCAGCAGGTGGTCAGGAAGGCGAATGGGATGCTGGCCTTCATAGCGAGGGGGATTGAATATAAAAGTAGGGAGGTCTTGCTGCAGCTGTATAGGGCATTGGTGAGGCCGCAGCTGGAGTACTGTGTGCAGTTTTGGGCGCCGCACCTGCGCAAGGATATTTTGGCCCTGGAGGGAGTGCAGAGGAGGTTTACTCGGCTGATACCGGAGTTGAGGGGATTGAGCTATGAGGAGAGGCTGAATAAACTAGGCTTGTACTCGTTAGAGTTTAGAAGAATGAGGGGAGATCTCATTGAGACGTATAAGATGATGAATGGGATGGATAGGATAGAGGTGGAGAGACTCTTCCCGCTCAAAAAAGACAGTAGGACTAGGGGGCACAGCCTCAAGATAAAGGGGGGGGGGGCGGTTTAGAACAGAGTTGAGGAGGAACTTCTTCACTCAAAGGGTGGTGAATCTCTGGAATTCTCTGCCCGTTGAAGTGGTGGAGGCTGCCTCGCTAAATATTTTCAAGAAGCGGGTTGATGGGTTTTTGATAAGAGACACAGTGAGCACGTGA
>JBBMRE010000070.1:0-90704 GCA_037974335.1 Prionace glauca | reverse complement strand
TCACGTGCTCACTGTGTCCTTTCGCTTGCTCACTCGCGAGGGGTAGATTGGCCAGGCTGAATTGCCCCTTCGTACCAGGGGTGTGAACAGGGTAAATTAATGTGGTTACGGGAATAGGGCCTGGCTGGGATTGTCATTGGTGCAGGCTTGATGGGCTGAATGGCCTTTCTGCACTGTAGGGATTCTATGATTGTGACCATTTTGTAACAGGTGACCCCTATCCCTCCCCCCACTCCTGTTTCCAGCTGCTTTCAAACTGCTTAATTACCTTTTCTTGTGAGATACTTCTGGACAGCAACCCATTCCTTGTGTTGACCCTTTATGAGCAATACCTCTTAAAACCACAAATGTCTCCAGATCTTGTGGATGAGCCATTTTTTTCCTTGATGTTTATGAAGGGCTCGGACCTGCAATCAGCCTGACCCCCTCTCTGTCTCTTACTCAGATTCAAAGGCCTGGGAGGTGGACACTTGTCGCGGCCACTACAACAATGTCTCGTGCGCCGTATTCCACCCCCGTCAAGAACTCATCCTCAGCAACTCGGAGGACAAGAGCATCAGGGTCTGGGACATGTCCAAAAGGTGAGAGTTCATCCGAGGAAAGGCCAACAGTCAGTGGACAAATGGGGATCGAGCGGTGTGGGGGTCAGAGACAAAATGGGTCCAAATGATATGATGTCAGAGGATGCAAGTACTGGCTGATGCGTGGCCGCGGGGGGGGGGCCAAGGCTGGAGGTGGCATGGCCGGGGGGTGCTGGGGCCAGAAGTGGTGTGGCAGGCGGGGTGCCGGGGCTGGAGGTGGCGCGGTCAGGGGATGCTGGGGTGGGAATCTAGTGAGGATGTTCTGTGGTTTAGCAGAGGTAGGAACAAGAGACAGATCAGCTTGAATAACCATTTCTCTCTCTCTCTCTCTCTCTCTCCAGGACTGGTGTGCAGACCTTCCGACGAGACCATGACCGTTTCTGGGTCCTCGGTGCCCACCCGAACCTCAATCTGTTTGCCGCAGGTTAGGAATCATGGGTGGGTTGGGTGGACACCACATTTCACCAGCTCCTCTGCTCCTGTCTCTATGTCCCAAAGTGCTTGCCAGACAGTGATACAGGTTGAGCAGTGGAGTCGCTGGTGGACTGTAGGGAGCACAATCACCAGTGTGTGCATAGCAAGATCCAAAAAAAGCAATTATAATCTCGGTCATTTGTTCTTGTATTGTTGATTGAGGGATGCGATTGGTGCGAAAGACACCACGGCCCTCGGGCGGTGCGGCGCTCCCTTGGCGCCGGCCCTCGGGCGGTGTGGCGCTCCCTTGGCGCCGGTCCTTGGGCGGTGCGGCGCAGCGCTTCCTTGGCGCCGGCCCTCGGGGGGTGCGGCACTCCCTCGGCGCCGGCCCTCGGGGGGTGCGGCACTCCCTCGGGCGGTGTGGCGCTCCCTTGGCGCCGGTCCTTGGGCGGTGCGGCGCTGCGCTTCCTTGGCGCCGGCCCTCGGGGGGTGCGGCACTCCCTCGCGCCGGCCCTCGGGGGGTGCGGCACTCCCTCGGGCGGTGCGGCGCTCCCTTGGCGCCGGTCCTTGGGCGGTGCGGTGCAGCGCTCCCTTGGCGCCGGCCCTCGGGCGGTGCAGCGCTCCCTTGGCGCCGGTCCTTGGGTGGTGCGGTGCAGCGCTCCCTTGGCGCCGGCCCTCGGGGGGTGCGGCGCTCCCTCGGGCGGTGCGGCGCTCCCTTGGCGCCGGTCCTTGGGCGGTGCGGTGCAGCGCTCCCTCGGCGCCGGCCCTCGGGCGGTGCAGCGCTCCCTTGGCGCCGGTCCTTGGGTGGTGCGGTGCAGCGCTCCCTTGGCGCCGGCCCTCGGGCGGTGCAGCGCTCCCTTGGCGCCGGTCCTTGGGTGGTGCGGTGCAGCGCTCCCTTGGCGCCGGCCCTCGGGGGGTGCGGCGCTCCCTCGGGCGGTGCGGCGCTCCCTTGGCGCCGGTCCTTGGGTGGTGCGGTGCAGCGCTCCCTCGGCGCCGGCCCTCGGGCGGTGCGGCGCTCCCTTGGCGCCGGTCCTTGGGTGGTGCGGTGCAGCGCTCCCTTGGCGCCGGTCCTTGGGCGGTGCGGTGCAGCGCTCCCTCGGCGCCGGTCCTTGGGCGGTGCGGTGCAGCGCTCCCTCGGCGCCGGCCCTCGGGCGGTGCGGCGCTCCCTTGGCGCCGGTCCTTGGGTGGTGCGGTGCAGCGCTCCCTTGGCGCCGGTCCTTGGGTGGTGCGGTGCAGCGCTCCCTTGGCGCCGGTCCTTGGGTGGTGCGGTGCAGCGCTCCCTTGGCGCCGGTCCTTGGGCGGTGCGGCGCTCCCTTGGCGCCGGTCCTTGGGTGGTGCGGTGCAGCGCTCCCTCGGCGCCGGCCCTCGGGCGGTGCGGCGCTCCCTTGGCGCCGGTCCTTGGGTGGTGCGGTGCAGCGCTCCCTTGGCGCCGGCCCTCGGGCGGTGCGGCATTCCCTCGGCGCCTGGATCCATTCAACCCCTGGATCCTGCTCACTCACCTGATGAGCTTTGGGATGATCATTTCCTTGGATATTTTTAGAAATGTGAGCTTATAGGGTGCCTTTTCTGATCAGCTTGTGTTGATGCCCCTTTCTTGACCCTCGTTCCCTGGATCCTGTCACAGGTCACGATAGTGGAATGATTGTCTTTAAGTTGGAACGGGAAAGACCTGCCTATGCAGTTCATGGAAATGCCCTGTTTTACGTCAAAGATCGCTTCCTGAGGCAACTAGATTTCCACAGCTCCAAGGATGTGGCTGTGATGCAGCTCAGGAGGTGAGCAAGTCCTTTTTGCTGTTCCATCAAGCACTCCCAGGGTATTAGTGTGAATCTGTTCCCTCCATACTCTCTCTACCTGTGTTGACGTCTCTCCTTTCTCATCTCCTTTAGTGGTTCCAAGTTCCCAGTGTTCAGCATGTCGTACAATCCTGCGGAGAACTCAGTGTTGCTATGTACGGTAAGATTCCTCACAGGCTGGGTTGTTGCCGGGACTGAGGCAAGATTGAGTAGGCTGATGGGGGGAGGGGGGGAGATTTAATTGGGCCGTACAATATCGTGAGGGGCCTGGACAGAGTGGACAGGACGGACCTGCTTGTATTAACAGCTAAATCAGGGCTTTGGAAGCATTGGTTTTAAATGATGAGTGGAAAGGCTGAAGGGGAGATGAGGAGGATTTTCAGTCAGTGTTGTGGGGACGCACTGCTGTTGGGGTAACAGTGGCTGAAATCTTGTGGGATGAGGCAGGGCTGGGCAAGCTGGCTCATTGTTCAGCCTGCACGGATACCGGGGACCAAGTGGCCTCTCTTTGTTTCACACTTTGTTCCATATTTTCCAAATGTCTGAAAATGACTTTTACGGAGAGGCGCAACTGTATGTGAATGGTTCCTGAAGACAGCTAGCAGTGTCACAATGGGTCAAATAGCTGCCATCTCTGCTTCAACATTTTTCCATGCTGCGGGCTTGGGTATGGAGGCAAATGTGAAGGCGTGGGCCATGGGGATTGGGGGGGAGGTGGTGGTAAGGATAGGCAGCGGTGGTGGGGGTGGGGAGGATGGTGTAGTTTAAAGAGTGAGTTGAAGAGCTGAGGCCATATGCACCTGAAGGCACATCCAGGATAGAGAAGAGGAACGCCGAGCTCTCGCAAGGGCGCCGATTTGTCTTGTTGCACTGTAACCTGACCACTTTTTCACTTACATGCTCACTCAGCAGAGGCTGTGGAAGCAACTGCAACAAGAAGCCAACATCCAAACATGAAGCGGGTTTAGGAGGGAAAGAAATAAGGAGACCATTCAGCCCCTGGATCCTGCTCACCCACCAGATGAGTTTGGGGCTGATCATTTCCCTCCTCTCCACTTCCCCTGCCTGTTCTTCCCATCCCCTTAACTCCCGTCCAGTAATCTTTCGATCTCCATCGTGAATCTACTCAGACTTTGCATCTCTAGGGTAGAGAATGCCAAAAATTCACAAACCCTCCGTTTAAAGAAATATCTCCCCATCTTGGTGGAAAATGGCTGCCCCCTTATCCAGAGACTGTGATCAGCAAGATATCTCTGCTCCTGTACTCAAATCCTCTCGCTATGAAGGTCAACATACCATATGCCTTCTTTACATCGCCCGTTACAACTGCATGCTTACCTTCAGCTATGAGGTGTACGAGGACACCCAGTTCCATTTCACCGCCCCCCCCCCCTCAATTTATAGTCATTCAGATTATTTGTTTCCCTGTTTTTGCCCAAGTGGTTAACCTCATATTTATCCACATTATACTGCATCTGCCAATTATTTGCCCAATCACACTGGAGCATCTCTGTATCCTCCTCACAACTCACCCTGTCACCGAGCTTTGTAATTTGCAAATTTAGAGATATTACGTTTATTTCCTTTATCTGAATCATTAATATATAATGTGACAGCTGGGGCACCCGCTCTGATTTCTGCAGTACACCCCCCCTCCCCCATTTTGGAAAAGACCCATTTCATAGAATCCCTACAGTGCAGAAGGAGGCCATTTGGCCTATCAAACCTTCACCATCGACACTCCCACCTTGGCTTATCCTCTTAACCCCACCTCTTTACCCTGCTAATCACCCTGACACAAAGGGGCAATTTAGCATGGCTAACCCACCTACCCTGCACATCTTTGGATTGTGGGAGGAAGCCCATGCAGACATGGGAAGAGTGTGCAAACTCTACACAGTCACCCGAGACCAGAATTGAACCTGGGTCCCTGGTCCTGTGAGGTATTCCTTCTCTTTATTTCTCGCCTGCCTGTTTTCTATCCAAATAAACTCCCCCCCATCCCTCTGCTCCCCCCCCCCCTCTACCCCTCCGCTCCCCCCCCTCTACCCCTCCGCTCCCCCCCCCCCTACCCCTCCGCTCCCCCCCCCCTCTACCCCTCCGCTCCCCCCCCCTCTACCCCTCCGCTCCCCCCCCCCCTCTACCCCTCCGCTCCCCCCCCCCCTCTACCCCTCCGCTCCCCCCCCCCTCTACCCCTCCGCTCCCCCCCCCTCTACCCCTCCGCTCCCCCCCTACCCCTCCGCTCCCCCCCCCTCTACCCCTCCGCTCCCCCCCCCTCTACCCCTCCGCTCCCCCCCCCTACCCCTCCGCTCCCCCCCCCTCTACCCCTCCGCTCCCCCCCCCTCTACCCCTCCGCTCCCCCCCCCCTCTACCCCTCCGCTCCCCCCCCCTCTACCCCTCCGCTCCCCCCCCCCCTCTACCCCTCCGCTCCCCCCCCCCTCTACCCCCTCCGCTCCCCCCCCCCCCCTCTACCCCTCCGCTCCCCCCCCCTCTACCCCTCCGCTCCCCCCCCCTCTACCCCTCCGCTCCCCCCCCACCTCTACCCCTCCGCTCCCCCCCCCCTCTACCCCTCCGCTCCCCCCCCCCCTCTACCCCTCCGCTCCCCCCCCCCTCTACCCCTCCGCTCCCCCCCCCCTCTACCCCTCCGCTCCCCCCCCCCCCCTACCCCTCCACCCCTCCGCTCCCCCCCCCCTCTACCCCTCCGCTCCCCCCCCCCCTACCCCTCCACCCCCTCCGCTCCCCCCCCCCTCTACCCCTCCGCTCCCCCCCCCCTACCCCTCCACCCCTCCGCTCCCCCCCCCCCTCTACCCCTCCGCTCCCCCCCCCTCTACCCCTCCGCTCCCCCCCCCCCCCTCTACCCCTCCGCTCCCCCCCCCCCCCCTACCCCTCCGCTCCCCCCCCTCTACCCCTCCGCTCCCCCCCCCCTCTACCCCTCCGCTCCCCCCCCCCTCTACCCCTCCGCTCCCCCCCCCCTCTACCCCTCCGCTCCCCCCCCCCCTCTACCCCTCCGCTCCCCCCCCCCTCTACCCCTCCGCTCCCCCCCCCCCCTCTACCCCTCCGCTCCCCCCCCCTCTACCCCTCCGCTCCCCCCCCCCTCTACCCCTCCGCTCCCCCCCCCACCCCTCCACCCCTCCGCTCCCCCCCCCCCTCTACCCCTCCGCTCCCCCCCCCCCCTCTACCCCTCCGCTCCCCCCCCCCTCTACCCCTCCGCTCCCCCCCCCCCTCTACCCCTCCGCTCCCCCCCCTCTACCCCTCCGCTCCCCCCCCCCTCTACCCCTCCGCTCCCCCCCCCTACCCCTCCACCCCTCCGCTCCCCCCCCCCTCTACCCCTCCGCTCCCCCCCCCTCTACCCCTCCGCTCCCCCCCCCTCTACCCCTCCGCTCCCCCCCCCCTCTACCCCTCCGCTCCCCCCCCCTCTACCCCTCCGCTCCCCCCCCCTCTACCCCTCCGCTCCCCCCCCCTCTACCCCTCCGCTCCCCCCCCCCTCTACCCCTCCGCTCCCCCCCCCTCTACCCCTCCGCTCCCCCCCCCTCTACCCCTCCGCTCCCCCCCCCTCTACCCCTCCGCTCCCCCCCCCTCTACCCCTCCGCTCCCCCCCCCTCTACCCCTCCGCTCCCCCCCCCTCTACCCCTCCGCTCCCCCCCCCTCTACCCCTCCGCTCCCCCCCCCTCTACCCCTCCGCTCCCCCCCCCTCTACCCCTCCGCTCCCCCCCCCCCTACCCCTCCGCTCCCCCCCCCTCTACCCCTCCGCTCCCCCCCCTCTACCCCTCCGCTCCCCCCCCTCTACCCCTCCGCTCCCCCCCCCTCTACCCCTCCGCTCCCCCCCCCCATCTACCCCTCCGCTCCCCCCCCTCTACCCCTCCGCTCCCCCCCCTCTACCCCTCCGCTCCCCCCCCCATCTACCCCTCCGCTCCCCCCCCTCTACCCCTCCGCTCCCCCCCCTCTACCCCTCCGCTCCCCCCCCTCTACCCCTCCGCTCCCCCCCCCCTACCCCTCCGCTCCCCCCCCTCTACCCCTCCGCTCCCCCCCTCTACCCCTCCGCTCCCCCCCCTCTACCCCTCCGCTCCCCCCCCTCTACCCCTCCGCTCCCCCCCCTCTACCCCTCCGCTCCCCCCCCTCTACCCCTCCGCTCCCCCCCCCTACCCCTCCGCTCCCCCCCCCTACCCCTCCGCTCCCCCCCCCTACCCCTCCGCTCCCCCCCCTCTACCCCTCCGCTCCCCCCCCTCTACCCCTCCGCTCCCCTCCCCTACAATCACCGCACTCCACTGCCCCCCCACCACACCCCCCCAGTACAACCTCCTCCACCACAACCGTCCCTCCACTCTCCCCACCAGTACAACCACCACGACCACCACCACCACCCCCCCCCTGCGCCGCCTCTATTTTTCTAACCCTCTCTCCCGGTTCCTGCCTCTGTGAAGCACCCAGCCACGTCACACCGGAAGTTCGCCTTCCTTCTAACGGAAGTCACCCGGCGTGATGACGTCATGAAACATAGCCCCCGCCCCGTGCGTAGTGACGTTCGCCGCCCGCCCTTGCCATGACGTCACTTCTGTTTCCTCCAGGGCGCTCCCCTTGCTCACAGGGCCCGATGTCATTGAGCCGAGGCACTGAGCGGCTGGTCAGCTGATTTTCCCGGAAGGTCGAAGTTGAGACTGAAGCAAACAGGAAAGAGATATTTGGAGATGGAGGAATGGAGCTTCCTCCTCACCTTGCTGCTGCTATGGGGTAAATATATTCTCAAATCTGTCTCAACATCAATAATCTGGCAGAAAACTCGGTAACTAACCCCATTTGAAACTGCAGCAGCTCAGAAAGTATGAGAGAGGAGGGGGGAAACACCGACAGGGTGAGGGAGGTATAAGGGGAAGGAAAAGGTAGAGGGGATCTGATTTATTGTCACATGTATTAGTATACATGTTAGTATTGTTTTTTGCACGCTATATAGACAAAGCATACCTTACATAGAGAAGGAAACGAGAGAGTGCAAAATGTAGTGTTACAGTCATAGCTAGCAAGTAGAAGAAGATCAACTTAATGTAAGGTAGATCCATTCAGAAGTCTGGTAGCAGTAGGGAAGAAGCTGTTCTTGAGTCAGAACAGTTACAGCACAGGAAACAGGCCCTTCGACCCCTGTCGTCAGTTGGTACGTGATCCCAGACTTTTGTATTTTTTTCCTGATGGAAGAAGGAGGAAGAAAGAATGTCCAGGGTCCTTAAATATGCTGGCTGCTTTTCTGAGGCAGCAAGAAGTGTAGACAGTGCCAATGGATGGGAGGCTGGTTTGCATGATGGACTGGCTTTCGTTCACAACTTTTTGTCATTTCCTGCAGTCTTGGGCACAACAAGAGCTGTACCAAACTGTGATGCGACCAAATTCATACTTTCTATGGTGCAATTTTTTTTTTCACCTGACAAAGGGGCAAACCCCGAAAGCTTGTGGGTTTACTATCAAATAAACTGATTGGATTTTAACCTGGTGTTGTGAGACTTCTTACTGCAATTTTTTCCCCCAGTATATTCTGTTTGATTTATTTGATTTGAATTTTTATTGTCACATTTCATTTTATTTATTATTGTCACATGTATTGGGATACAATGAAAAGTATTGTTTCTTGTGTGCTATACAGACAAAGCATACTGTACGTAGGGAAGAAAAGGAGAGGGTGCAGAATGTTGTGTTACAGTCATAACTAGGGTGTAGAGAAAGATCAACTTAATATGAGGTAGGTCTATTCAAAGGTCTGATGGCAGCAGGGAAGAAGTTGTTCTTGAGTCAGTTACTACATGTCCTCAGACTTTTGTATCTTTTTCCCAAAGGGAGATGGAGAAGAGACTGTCTGGGGCACGTGGATCCTTGGTTACGCTGGCTGCTTTTCCTAGGCAGCTAGAAGTGTAGACAGAATCAGTGGATGGGAAACTGGTTTGTGTGTTGAACTGGGCTTTGTTCAGGATCCTTTACAGCTTCTTGCAGCCTTGGATTGAGCAGGAGCCATACTAAGCTGTGGTATAACCAGACAAAATGCTTTCTGTGGAAGCATTCTGTAGAAGTTGGTGACAGTTGTGGTGGACATGCTAAATTTCTTTAATCTTCTGAGGAAGTAGAGGCATTGGTGCTTTTTTTTAACTATAGTGTCAACATGAAGTGACCAGGATAGGTGGTTGGTGATCTGGATACTCAAAAACTTGAAGCTCTTGACCATTTCCACTTCTTCACCATTGAAGGGGAGAGATTGGGGGTGGGGGAGAGAGAAAGGAAAAAATGGAGAGGGGCAAGGAAGAAATGGGGAAGGAAGGAGGAGGGACAGGAGAAAAGGAAGGAGGAGGGACAGGAGAAAAGGAAAGAGAGAGGGGCAGTGTGGGAAGGAAGGGAAGGGGTAAGAGGTAACCCTACCCTGTGTGCTTGCCGGCTTGCTCGCATTGCCCCATCTCATACATTCTCTCTCTCTCTCGCCAAACAACCCCCCCACCCTTTCCAGGTCTCTGCAGTGCTAACTCAGTGGAGGAGAAGATTTATATCAACTTAAAAGCAAAAGCAGCCTGTGTGCGCCTCCTGAATTCAACCCACCAGATCGGCTGTCAATGTGAGTAGGAAACGAGGGGTGGGGATTGTTGTATGGAATGGGGGGAAGAGTGCAAGTGGGAGGGTGACCAGAGGTATAACACTGGGGCACCGTGATGGAGAACGCACAAGGGGTGCGTCATGTGGGGAGGGCAAGGGAAACGTTGTGTGGGGAGGGTGAGTGCCCTGGTAATGGAGGAAGGGTGTTCGAGGAATTGGATTTGATTGGTCGATGTTTCTCAATATTTCTCTCCACTGACCCACAGCCTCTCTGAATGGTGACACTGGCGTTATCCAGCTTGTAGAAAAGGAAGAGGACTTGGCCTGGGTCTTCAAGGAGGGCCCACACCCTCCATATGCAGTCCTTCTGGAGACCCACATGTTCAGAAGGTGAGTGAGCTGATGAATCTCTGGCGTAGCATGCCCTTCTGCGTGCTCTCAGTGCAAACCCTGTTGCACCCCTTGCCTGTCCAGCGACGCGACACAGCGCGCCCTCAGTTCTGCATAACCTGCGAGAAGCACAGTGAAACAGTGTCAGAGTCGCATTATTTGTATTCCTATCCACAATTTTGTTACGAATATCCAATTCAAATTGGTTGATGACAGTGTTTGATATGATATTCTGTTATGAGAAGGATGCAGTGGAGTTTCACAGGAGCATCTCCAGTTTGGACGGAAGAATAGAAATACAGAGTAATTTTTTTGGACAGGTAGAGAGTCGGGTGGTGGGGTGGGTGAAGTGTCAGGATTGAGAGGGAGGCCTGTGACCCTGTAGAAGAACCTCCAGAAAGTTCGTACACGTACTGCCAGCGATTCAGGAAATCAACAGGAATGGGTCTTTATTGCTTAGGGATTAGAATAGAGGAATAAGGAGCTCTTTGTACTATTGTACAGGTTGAGATCACAGCTGAAATAGTGAGGAGTTTTGTCCTCTTTACCTAAGGAAGGACGTCATTGTCTTTGAGATAGAGCAGCACATGACCACTGGCATAATTCCTGGGATCGGAAGGAGTATGCTATGAGGAGACTGGGTTTCCTTTCTCTGAAGTTCTAGGTCGCACTGACGGGTAAAATTCAGATGGTTTGACAGGGTAGATACTGAGAGGCTTGGCCCCTCCCCTGCCCCTGGCTGAGAGAGTGGTTGGGGGTTTGGGGGTGGGGGCGGTTACCGTCTCTGGATAAGGGGGCACAAATTTTGCACTGAGATGGAGCTTTACTCGAACAGTTTGTGAATCTTTGGAATTTTTTACCCCAAAAGGCTGGGGATGCAAAGTCTCTGAGTAGATGCAAGATGGAGATCAAGAGATTTTTGGACACCCAAGGGAATTGAGGAGATGGGAGAAGCAATTGGGAAAATGGAGATGAGGGAGAAGTTCAACCACAGGCTTGTTGAATGAGCGAACAGGCTCGAGGGGCTGAATGCACCCCTGCATGCTCCTGTGTCAGGGAGTGATGGTGAGTTGCTGGTTTCCCAGCAGCCTCTCTGCCGTCTCCCATAATTCCTCTGTTACTTCCTCAGGGACATCATGTTGAGGCTAAAGGCACAAGACCGGGTGGCTGGTGTTGCAGTGGTGATCCCGAGCACGCCTCAGACCAGCCAGTTTTCGCCGCATCTGAAGTGCCCCAATGCCGGCTACGGTGAGTCTGTCCAGTGTACCTCAGCTGGAACTGCCTGCCATTTTAACTGCAGTACCTCAAACTGCCCCTGGTGGGAGCTGATTCAGGCTCCACCGAAATATGGGGCAGCGCGTTTCACAAACTCCATCCTTTGCGAGACATCATTCCTTCTCATCTTAGTTTTAAATTTAACGGCCTCGCAACCTATACCTGTGACCTCTTGTTTGAGATTGCCCCGTAAGAGGAAACATTTGATCTGCATTTACTTTATCAACGTCATTTAAAATTTTAGAAACCTTGATCAAATTCCCTCTCATCCCTCTAAACTCCAGCTTAACTGTTTAATCTCTCCTCATCCGTCAACCCCTTCATCCCTGGAATCAATCAGGTGAACCTCCAATGCCATCATCTCCTTCCTCAAATGAGGAGACCAAACCTGGGCACAGCACTCCAGATGTGGTCTCACCAACACCCTAGACAATTGCTACAACACTACTCTACTTTTATACTCCAATCTTCTCACAATAAATGCCAACATCCTATTTGCCTTTTTTATTACATGCTGTACCTGCACACCGTCTTTCTGTGATTCATGAACAAAGACAGATCCTTCTGATCAGACGCATTTTGAATCTGCTTTCCATTTAGGTAATAATTTGCCTTTTTATTTTTTCTGCCAAAATGGATACCTCACATTTAACCATATTAAAGTCCATCTGCCAAATTATGGCCCATCCTCCTAGCCTATCTATATCTGTTCGCAAAATCTTTATATCCTCTTCGCTATCTGCTTTCCAACCTAATTTAGTATCATTTGCAAATATTGTTATATTACACTCTGTCCTTGCTTGCGGATCATTTACATAGATTGTAAACAGGTGAGGTCTGAGGACTGAGCACCCCGCTAGTTACGTTTTGCCAGCCAGAGAATGACGCATTTATCCTGACCCTCTGCTTTCTGTTAGTCAGCCAATCCGCAATCCAATCTAGTATTCTACCTCCAGCCTTCCCATGTGTGTGTGTGTTTCTTCTGGGTGCTTCGGATTCCTCCCACACTCCAGAGATGTGTGGGTTAAATTGATTGGCCATAGTAAATTGACCCATAGTGTCAGGGGGATTAGAATAAATAAGTGGGGTTAAGGGGATAAGACCTGGGTGGGATTGTTGTTGATGCAGGCTTGATGGGCTGAATGGCCTCCTTCTGCACTGTAGGGGTTCTATTATTCTTTATGGAGACCATAATTGTGCACGGATTGTACGGGCTGTAAGAAGTTAGAGATAGGGGCGGTTGTAAGGGCTGGAGATGCAAAGAGGAGCCGGGGTAGGGGAATGGGGAGCATATTTTGGAATCCTGTGAATCCTAGTTCTGACCCTCTGACTGTGGGAGGGATGGGGGTGAGTGGAAGATCTGAGGCATTGTTGAATAATTATAAACCTCTGTACCACCCCCCCGGCTCCTCTCTCACTCTTCCCATCTCTACCTTCCTTACCCCCTCCTATTCTCCCATCTTGTCTCTCCGCCTCACATCTCTTTCTGTCCTACTTCAGGTGTTTATTCTCGGGATTATGGGCCGGAGTATATGAACTGTAACACGACCCTGTGGAACCCAAACGCCAACGGCCTGTCATTTGAAGATTTTCCCTTTCCAATATTCATGTTACGTGACCAGAATGAGACACAGACTATCCGTGAGGTGAGACATTACACAGTCCCAGAAATGCCTGTTACCTCTGGTAAATGCTGAGATCCAGAGTGACCCCCTCCTTCTCCTGTGTAACAGGCTTGAGTGGTTGAACGGTTTCCTCATGTTCTTGTGAACAGGATTGAGAGGGGTAGAATGGCCTCCTCCTGTTCCTGTGTAACAGGCTTAAGGGGGGCTGAATGGCCTCCTGTTCCCTTGTAACAGGCACAAGAGGGGCTCGATAGCTGCCTTCCGTTCCCGTACAACAAACTCGATAGGCTGAATAGCCACCTCCTGTTCCTGTGTAACAACCTCGAGAGGGGTTGAGTGGCCTTCTCTGTGAGGGGTGTTTAATCGAGGAGTCTCGGAGTAGCGTTTAATGGAGCAGTTTCTGTGAGGGTTTGATCACATTGTCTCTTATCTCTCTGCAGTGTTACTATAAGCACAATAAGCCGAACAATGGAACACCACCTGAATATCCACTCTGTGCAATGCAGCTCTCCTCACACATGCATGCAGTCAGAGACACGGTCACCTGTATGAGACGCAATACAGCACAGCTCACTATCACCCTCAATCCTGGTGAGTACAGAATCCGTCCCTCTGCATTGCTGTCTGTCAGCCTGCCTCTCTATCTCTGTCTGCCCCTCCATCTCCATCTCTCTCGGTTGCCTGCCCTGCTCTGATCTCTCCCTCAAGTTTTCTCTCTTTTGGTCTGCTTCCCCCCCCCCCCCCCCACTCAACCCTCAACTCTGTCATTTTCTCTCTCCTCTCTATTGCTCTCAAACCATATCTGAACCCCATCCCTCTCTCTTTCTCTCACTCCATTCCTCTCGTGTGCACTTTTTCCCACTCCCTATCACAGCTCTCGTCCTTTGCCCCCACTTTATCTCACCCTGTCATCTGCTCTCTTTCCAGAAGTGGTGTGTGACCCGCTTGGAGATTACAATGTCTGGGCTGTGACGAGGCCGATAAACAAGTCAGATAAGGCTCAGCCTGAGGCTCGGTTTGTGCTTGCAGCCACCAGAGTGAGTAACTGCTGGAGCGCTGGGGGCATTGTAGCCAAGGGAGCTTGGCGGGGGGTGAAGTGGGGTCGAGGGCTTTGTGATAGAGGCGTGCAGGATCATTTTGGCAACAGTGGCGGTGGAGGTGACCTTTGAACTTGTATTTTTTAAACCACCTAACATTATTCCCTCTCCATCCTGCCCGCTCTCTCCCTTCCAGCTGGATGCGAGCTCCTTCTTCTGGGGGGTAGCGCCTGGAGCAGACAGCGCCGTCTCTGGATTTATTGCACTGCTTGCCGCAGCTGAGGCTCTTGCACGGGTAACAGACATCGCAACACTGCAGAAAAATATCATGTTCATCTTCTTCCAGGGGGTAAGCACAAGGTTGGATACAGAGTAAAGCTCCCTCTGCACGTCTCCATCAAACACTCCCAGGACAGGTGCAGCACAGGGTTAGATACAGAGTAAATCTCCCTCTACACTGTCCCCATCAAACACTCCCAGGACAGGTACAGCACGGGGTTAGATACAGAGTAAATCTCCCTCTACACTGTCCCCATCAAACACTCCCAGGATAGGTGCAGCACAGGGTTAGATACAGAGTAAAGCTCCCTCTACACTGTCCCCATCAAACACTCCCAGGACAGGTACAGCACAGGGTTAGATACAGAGTAAAGCTCCCTCTACACTATTCCCATTGTAGTGGGGAATTCTTTTGAAGATGACCTAACTTCTTGAAAATTTAAAATTACTTAAAATAAACTCGCAACAGCAAGCTCTCTGCTCAAAGACATAGCCAAGATTTATTTAAAACATAAAAATCATCCAAGACAAACATAATATATTAAATAGAATCATCTATTATCCAGATATAAGGAAGTGTCTTTCTTATGGGCCCAGAGAAGGCACTTATCTGATTGACTTGGCAATGGGTGACATGGCGGCACAGTGGTTAGCACTGCTGCCTCACAGCTCTAGGACCCTGGGTTCGATTCCCAGCTTGGGTCACTGTGGAGTTTGTATGTTCCCCCCACTGTCTGTGTGGATTTCCTCCGGGTGGTCTGGTTTCCTCCCACAGCCCAAAGATGTACGAGTTTGGTGTATTGGCTATGCTAAATTGCCCCTTTGTATCCCAGAATGCATAGGTTAGAGGGATTAGTCTTCAGCCGTGAGAGGCCTTTGGATGGTCAAATAGCTCTGGTTCAGTGCTGAAGATCCTTCCAAAGATCTGACACACTAAGCCAAAATACGATACAATTATTATGCCTTCTGTTGTCTAAGATACGCCTAATTAGCTAGATTCAATTTCATTCCATGTTAACGTCAGTCCAGAACGTGACATTACCTTAGCCAATTGTGATGTGCTACTTGACATAATGATATTCTATTTTTGTCTCATACCAGATTTCTTCATCTTGGCAAAGCCCACTTCCTGGTTGCTATGTTGTTAAGGATGCCTTAACTGCAATCCCTTTCCCACAGGCGTATTAGAATCATAGAAATAGAAACCCTACAGTGCAGAAGGAGGCCATTCGGTCCATCGAGTCTGCACCAACAACAATCCCACCTAAGCCATATCGCTGCAACCCCACATACTTGCCTCGCTAATCCCTCTAACCTATGCATCCCGGGATACGAAAGGGCAATTTAACATAGCCAATGCACCAAACTCGTACATCTTTGGTCTGTGGGAGGAAACCAAACCATCCGGAAGAAATCCACACACACATTGGTGGGAGGGTGGGGGGGAACATACAAACTCCACAGTGACCCAAGCTGGGATTTGAACCCAGGGTCCTAGAGCTGTGAGGCAGCAGTGCTAACCACTGTGCCGCCATGTCACCCATTGCCAAGACAATCAGATAAGTGTCTCCGGGCCCATAAGAAAGACACTTCCTCATATCTGGACAATAGATGATTCTATTTAATGTTTTAATAACTGGGATTTTGAAACTGTAATGTTAATTCTGCTGATTAAGCTGCTGAACTCTATCATTATTTCTGCAGCATTCGCGTTTTTTGACTGAGGCAAACAAATACAGTCATCGAGGTTTACAGCATGGAAACAGGCCCTTCGGCCTAACTTGTCCATGCTGCCCTCCTTTTTTTTAAACTCCTAAGCTAATCCCAATTGCCTGCATTTGGCCCATTTCCCTTTATACCCATCGTGCCCGTTTAACTACCTAAATGCTTTTAAAAGATAAAATTGTACCCATCTTTACTACTATCTCTGGCAGCTTGTTCCAGACACTCACCCTCTGTGTGAAAAAATTGTCCCCTCAACACTTTTGTATCTTTCCCCTCTCCCATCAAACCTATGCCTATTAGTTTGAGACTCCCCTACCTTTGGGAAAAGATGTTGACTATCTACCTTGTCTATGCCCCTCATTATTTTATGGACCTCTACAAGGTCACCCCGCAGCCTCCTACGCTCCAGAGAAAAAGTCCCAATCTATTCAGTCTCTCCTTATAACTCAATGCATCAAGTCCTGGTAGCATCTTACTAAATCTTTTCTGCACTCCTTCTACTTTAGTAATGTCCTTTCTATAATAGGGTGACCAGAATTGCACACAGTATTCCAAGTGTGGCCTTACCAATGTCTTGTACAACTTCAACAAGACATCCCAACTCCTGTATTCAATGTTCTGACCAATGAAACCAAGCATGCCGAATGCCTTCTTCATCACTCTGTCCATCTGTGACTCCACTTTCAAGGAGTTATGAACATGTACCCATAGATCCCTTTGTTCTGTAACTCTCCCCAATGTCCTACAATTAACTGAATATGTAGTCCATGTAGACAACATCAATTGCACTGCCCTGATCTACCTTCTTGGTTACCCCTTCAAAAAACTCTACCAAATTTGTGAGACATGATTTTCCACTCACAAAGCCATGCTGTCTGTCCCTAATCAGTCCTTGCATCTCTAAATGCCTGTAGATCCTGTCTCTCAAAATATCTTCCAACAATTTAATAGATGTCACTAAAATTAAAAATCTGCTTGTGGATCTCCTAGCTGACCTAAAACCCCCTTCCACATCCATCAAACACACCCAGGACAGGTACAGCACAGCTTTAGATACACAGGAAAGCTCCCTCTACTGTCCCCATGAAACACTCCCAGGACAGGGTTGCATATGGGGTATCTATACTGGGTTTTGTTGACAGCTGTTCTCTCCTATCCCAGGAAACTTTTGATTACATTGGCAGTTCCCGGATGGTATATGACATGAAACGAGGGAAATTCCCGATCCAACTCCAGGATGTTGACTCTTTTGTGGAACTTAACCAGGTTTGTTTAGACTGGTTGGGATATTAAAGGGTGTGGGGAGTGAGAGGGAGAGTGGGATTAAATTGAGTGGGATATTGAAGGGTGCAGGGAGTGAGGGGGAGAGTGGATTTGATTTATTATTGTATTCGTATACAATGAGAAGTATTTTTTCTTGTGTGCTATGTGGACAAGGCATACTGTATATAGAGAAGGAAAGGAGAGGGTGCAGAATGTAGTGTTACAGTCAGCTATAGTGTAGAGAAAGATCAACTTTATATAAGGTAGGTTCATTCAAAAGTCTGGCAACAGGGAAGAAGCTGTTTTTGAGTCTGTTGGTAGGTGACCTCAGACTTCTGTGTCTTTTTCCTGACGGAAGAAGGTGGAAGAAAGTGTGTCCAGAGTGCGTGGGGTCCTTAATTATGCTCACTGCTTTTCTGAGGCAGTGGGAAGTGTAGACAGAATCAGTGGATGGGAGGCTGGTTTGTGTGATGGATTGGGCTTCATTCACACCCCTTTGTTGCAGTCTTGGACAAAGCAGCAGCAGTCATACCAAGCTGCGATGCAACCAGATGCTTTCTATGATGCATCTGTAAAAGTTGGTGAGAGTCGTAGTGGACATGGCAAATTTCCTTAGTCTTCTGAGAAAGTAGGGGCATTGATGGGCTTTCTTAACTATAATGTCTGCATGGGGGAACCAGGACAGGTTATTGGTGATCTGGACACACAAACTTGAAGCTCTCAAGCATTTCCATTTCATCCCCTTTGATGTAGACAGGGGCATTCCTCTACTATGCTTCCTGAGATGATGACTATCTACTTCATTTTACTGACCTGAAGGAAGAGATTATTTTTGCCATACGAGTTCACCAGATTCCCCTATCTCTTTCCTGTACTCTGTCTCATCATTGATTGACACCACTATGGTGGTGTCATCAACAAACTTAAAAATCAAGTTGGAAGGGAATTTGGCCATACAATCATAAATGTACAAGCAGTATAGTAAGGGGCTGAGGACTCAGCCTTGTGGGGCACCAGTGTTGAGGATGATCATGGAGGAGGTGTTGTTGGCTATCCTTACTGATTGTGGTCTATGGGTGAGGAAGTCTAGGATCCAGTTCCATAGAGAAAAGCCCGAGCCTCAGGCAAAGGAGATTGGAAATTAGATTGGGTGGGATATTAAGGGTTCAGGGAGTGAGAGGTCGGGGGTGGATTGGACTGTTTGGGATATTAGAGATTGCAGGGAGTGACATGTAGGTTGAACTTGCCGCCATTCCTATTACAGGTTGGACATGGCTCTTCCTTGTGGGCTCACACGGACCCAATCTCTCGACAGAACTCCACCATTGAGCAGAAGGTATACACCTTAGCCTGTTTTTATCCCCTCATTTTCCTCTCTCTCCCTCTCTCCCACTGCACTGTTTCTCCCCTCCCCCAATACACCCTATCTCCCTTTTCCCCACCCCTCCTCCCCTCTTTCCCCCCTCCCCTCTTTCTCCTCCTCCCTCCCCCTTGCCCGGTGCCGCTCTCCCTCCTCCTATCCTCCTTTCTTCTGCCCAGCCTCTCACACATTCTCTTTCCCTGCCTACCCCCTCCATTTGCATTCACTCGGTCTCTCTCTCTCTTCTGTGGACAGGTACATAATCTCCTGGAATCCCTCTCCAATGCAACCTTGGACACCAATGTCACTGTGCATGAGTCTGCACACAGCCAGCCGCTCCCACCCTCGTCTTTCCAGAGGTTTCTTCGGGCGGAGGCTATTCCAGGGACTGTACTGACTGACCATGATGGTGCCTTCGCCAACAGGTCAGTGCCCTGTTTACCCTGGCTTTGCTTCACCATGAGCTGGACAGGGAGCCTCCTCGGTCTGCTGGTTCAGACGGAAACTTAATTACCGCTCTGGCATGATGGGTTGCAAAGCTGTTGGTAAGAAGCAGGAAAGAATCTACTTGTCCCAACTCAGCGGCTTACAGTCAATTTACTGAGTGCAGTGCAGTCACTGTTGTGATGTAGGGAACAATTTAGCACTAGCACAGTGTGCTCTCACAAATAACGTTTGTGATAATGTCACCAATAATGGTTTTAGTGATGTCACTTGTAGAGTGAACACTGGCCTCAGGACATGAATGTGAACACTTCCACAGCCTTGTGGCTTGTCCTCCGGTGCCCTCGACCTATGGTGGCTCCATTTGAGGAGAAATGCTTCTCCCCAGTGAGTGGAATTCACTCTGACTGTAGAAGGTGTGAATTGTGATATATTTTAAGGGGTAACTGGATAAACACATCAAGCATAAAAGAACAGAGGGGTATGTTGCTGGGGTGAGCTTGAGGGATCACTGATTTGGGTGCAAGTGACAGCACATTGCAAACAGGCATTCATGATTCACCAATCCGATTGCTGTTGTAACCCTGTGCACTGTTCTGATTTGCAGATACTTTCAGAGTGCTTACGATACACAAGAGAACATCGGATTAAATTATCCTGAAGGCCTCTCTCCTGAAGAATCACTTAACTACATCACAGACGCTGCAAGGGTATGCGTGACATGCAGACTAGAGTATACTTGTATTCACCCGTGGACCATCTGTGAATATTAATGTGCTCCTGGGGACCACCTGTCAAACTTAAGGTGCTCCTGGGGACACCCCCGGTCAATGTTAGCGAGTTCCGGTGAGCCCACCTCCCATCAATATTAGCCACACCCCCCCCCCCCCGCCCAGGTCAGTATCAGGGGACCCGCCCACTCCACGTCAATGTCAGTGGACCCCCTCCCCGGCAGTATCAGGAGACCAACTCTGTCTCCTCTTCCCCCCCCCTCCCCCAGGCAGTATCAGGGGACCGGTCCCCCTCCCCTTCCCGGCAGTATCAGGAGACCAGTCCCCTGCCTTCCTGGCAGTATCAGGGGACCCCCATCCACATTAGGAGACCCCCGCCCTGGTCACTCTGCCTGGTTCATTCACTCATATTTTGTTCTTGCGGTTGATCTCTCCTATTTCTGCAGACTCTCGCAGACGTGGGTACAGTGATGGCCAGGGTCTTGTACCGTGAAGCTGGAGGTGTCAACAGTTTGGAGAACATCACCACGAATCCTCAGATGGTGAGGGTTAAAACAAATGCTTGCATTTTCTGCCATATGTCGCTCTGTCAGCAAAGTTCTTGGATCTGGAATGGGAGGGGAGCAGGTGTCTCAGCATTGTCTGCTGGAATACACCAGCGTTCCCTCATCTTCAGACTCGCGGAGCACACTCATGGTCAACGCAGGAGTTTTTTCGGAGTGTAGTCGCTGTTAGAATGTGTAAAGTACAATGGTTGATTTTCAGATGGTGTCATTGCAAGAACTGGAATCACCATGCTGCAGATAGTACATGTGTAGTGAGGGTCATTGAAAGATTATTAGCTGCAGGAAGGTCTGGCGGTTCTGCATCAAGCCAAGGAACCTTCTAGGTTCCCCTATGTATTCAGATGGGACCTCGATGTTAGAGGAGACATTAAAATCTGATGCTCCCTCAGGATCTGGGGAGTGAGGGGGGGCACAGTGAGATTAAACTGGGTGGAATATTAAGAGGGAGTGAGGGGGCTGAGTTCTTGCAATTTTCCCGGAGTATCTGAGGCCCACTGCTCTATCTCGTCCAGGTTTCCCGAATGCTTTACACATTCCTCGTGCAACAGAATAACTCCTGGAGCCGATCAATCCTCAGCACAGATGCACAGCATATTGTAGGTAGGTTCAGCCCTGCCCCCCCACTCTCCCTCCCCCCATCCTACCTCAACTCTTCTCTGTCCCTCTCATTCCTCTCTCTCTCTCCCGGGCACAGGTAAGGAGGAGATGATATTCTATGTCTCGGCCAGTTTTCCACAGGTGAACAACCCAACAATCTTTGTGCAACACATTCTGGCCAATGTGACAGGAACAGCCACTAACCTGACGGAGGAGGAATGCCGCAATGCAGACAAGCGACCAGAGCAGGATCGGGATGTGAGTCTCCACCTTCAACACTTTTCTTGTTCCCTCGCTCTTTTATTTTTTTCTCTCACTCTTGCTTCCTATTCCACAGCTCTACGAGTTTCTGTGGATCCAGGGATGGAAGCATGAAAATGCTACTGAGCCTGAGGCCTACTGCCTGCGGAGCCCTGTGTGGCTGGCCAAGGCTGTGTCACCAGCCTTCGAGCTCAAGGACTGGTCCTCGACTGAGTACTCAACCTGGACGGAGAGCCGGTGGAAGGGAATCAGTGCCCGCATCTTCCTGGTGGCCAGCAGGAAGCTGGAGGTGGGTGTGGTGTGGAGTGAATCTCTGCCTTGGGCCCAGGCAGTGTAGCCTAACATCAAGGCTGCAATAGTGAGGCCTTGTATCATGGTTTTAACCATCGAGTTACCCACCGGTAGTGTGGTCTGTTAACAAGGCTTTAATCAGGTTAGACCCCACACTGAGGCCCTCTGTCAAGACTCGGTAGGGGGAGGCAACGGCCCAGTGGTAGTATGGCTAGATTTATTAATCTTGGAACTCAGCTGATGTCTGGGGACCTACTGAATCCCGCCACAGCAGATGGTGGAATTTGAATTCAATTTTAAAAATCTGGAATTAAGAATCCACTGATGACCGTGAAACCACTGATGATTGCCAGAAAAACTTGTCTGGTTCATTAATGTCCTTCAGTGAAGGAAATGTGCCGTTCTTTCCTGCTCTGGCCTACATGTGACTCCAGAGCCACAGCAATGTGGTTGACTCTCAACTGCGATCAGGCAACTGGGGATGGGCAGTAAATTCTGACCGACCAGCAATGCGCATATCCCACGATTGAATTAAAAAAAAGGGCATCTCTCTCTTTCTTGTTCTCCTCAGATCATCACGCTGCTGACAGGGATCGGGGTCCTCTTGGTGTCGCTCATCCTCATCTACTTTATCAACGCTAAGGCTAACATCCTGTTCACAAGCCCACGGGAACACAGCACTGCCACCTACTGACATCACCTTGGGCAAAGTGGGGAGGGGGTGTGAGAGAGAGGTGTGGAGGAAAGAGACACTGTGAAGTGGGGGTGAGAAAGGGAGGGAAGATGGGGATGAGCAATTGAGAGTGGGGGGGGGAGGGCAAGAGTTAGAAGAGTGGGAGCAGTGAGAATGAAGCGAGTGAGGGGGAGAGTGGGAAGGGAAGGAAGTAGAAGGGAGGGGGATGAGTAACAAATGGGGAGGAAAATGATTGGTAGAGGGTGCAAATAAAGCAGTGAGAAAAGGGATGAGTGGGAAGTGTGTGAGAGAGAAAATGGTTGTTGTGGGAGTAACTGGTTTAAACCCTGGGGGTGGGAGTAGTTGCAGATGTTTGTGGCCAATTAGGAAGGATGGGGATTTAGGTTTGGGGTGGGAGAGGGGGGGGTTGTAATGGTAGCGCTGGGCATTCAGGTCCTGGGATCTGTCAAGGTTTTAGAGGGAACTGTTCAACTGGGTGAGGAAGTGCAGCCCCATCAGCCTCTTGAGGTGGCAAGAAATGGGGAGATATTTCTGTCGAGAAGGTTCAGGAGGACAACTCCGTACTTTTATTTTCTATTTATTCACAAAACGTGCACAAGGAATCTCGGATGAGATAGTGAAGCGATGTTACTGGACTGGTGTGTGGGTGGGTGAGGGGAGGGGGTCGTTTGTGAATCAGCAGAGAATCATGCTTTGTCAAATTGTCAGGCCCACTTAATAATGAAATTAAAACTCTATCTCCCTTCCGTGGATGTTTACTGGTGAATTTTTCCTCGTGTCTCACGTTCCTGAAGCCCACTCACTGATGGGGCTTCCAGGTGCTCTGCTGGTCTGCCTGAGCATGATCAGCCCTGAATTATTTAATCTCCAACATTACCTATGTGGCAAAGAGAGCATTACTGCTTTAAGAAGCCAAAAATGGGTGTGGCAAAGTTGTAGCCCATCCTGTGATTGACAGGACAGACTCACCCCCCCACCCCCATTTCTGTAACCTCCTCCAGCCCCTACAACCCTCCCTATCTCTTTAATCTGAAAATAATGGTGTAAATCAGGATATTACATAACTTACAAATTCCATGTTCTCCACCTGTCCTGCCTTCTGCATTGATTTATGCATATAGACACACATCTCTCTGCTTCTGCATCCCTTTTAGAATTTTACCACTTATTTTGAGTGTCCATATTCTTTCTGGTATTTCAGGCCAAAGGAATAGATAGCACTATTAGTAGTTTGCTTAAAGTCTACATACAAAAATCAGGATATTATTAAATAATTTATGCATGACTTAAGCCCATTTAATATTATTTAGTACAGTTCACAACTCCTTAGTGGCAAGCAACATTTAAGCCTCAAGTGTCTGGCAATGCCCATCTCCAACAAGAAAGGATTTAACCATCTCCTCTTTGACATTCAATGGGATTACTGTCATTGAATGCCCCACTAACAATATGCTGAGGGTTACCATTGACCAAACACTGAATTGGACTTGTCATATAGTGCAGAAGGAGGCCATTTGGCCCATCGAGCCTAATACAGATAGGAAATATACAGTAAATGGCAGAACTCTTCAGAATATTGATAGGCAAAGGAATCTGATTGTACAGGTACACAGGTCACTGAAAGTGGAGAAGGCAGTCAAGAAGGCATATGGCATGCTTGCCTTCATTGGCCAGGGCACTGAGTTTAAAAATTGGCAAGTCATGTTGCAGCTTTATAAAACCTTAGTTAGGCCACACTTAGAACATAGTGTTCAATTCTGGTTGCTACACTACCAGAAGGATGTGGAGGCTTTTTAGAGGGTACAGAGAAGATTTATCAGGATGTTACCTGGTACGGAGAGCATGAACTATGAGGAGAAGTTGGGGAATCTTGGTTTGTTCTCACTGGAGCGGCAGAGGTTGAGGGAAGCCCTGATAGAAGTCTACAAGATTATGAGAGGCATGGATAGACTGGTTCGTCAGAAGCTTCTTCCAGGGTGGAAGAGTCAATTACTATGAGGCATCAGTTTAATGTGCAAGGGTTTAAAACAGATGTACGAGGCAAATATTTTACACAAAGTAATGGGTGCCTGGAATTTGTTGTTGGGGGACATAGTGACTTTTTCAGGGAGTCTTGACAAGTACATGAATAGAATGGGAATAGAGGGATATGGTCCCCAGAAGGGTAGGGGGTTTTAGTTAAGTCGGGTAGCATCATCAGTGCAGACTTGGAGGGCCTAAGGGCCTGTTCCTGTGCTGTAATTTTACAAAGAACAACCCAGCATGGGAAACAGGCCCTTCGGCCCAACGAGCCCGCACCGCCATTTCAACTAAGCATTTCCTACACCTACCCTCCCCCGTGTGTATGTGAATCGTACCCCTAAGGTAGCCAGATTCAGGGGAGAATAGTGTCGGGTCAATTTGGTACACCAATCAGCCTAAGACCACATCTTTGGGGTGCGGGTTAGGCGGACCGGCCACACCAAACCGTCCCCCAGTGTCCAAAGACGTGCAGACCCGGTGGATTGGCCACGCCAAACTGCCCCTTACGTCCAAAGACGGGCAGACCCGGTGGATTGGCCACGCCAAACTGCCCCTTACGTCCAAAGATGTGCAGACCCGGTGGATTGGCCACGCCAAACCGTCCCCCAGTGTCCAAAGACGTGCAGGCCCGGTGGATTGGCCACGCCAAACCGTCCCCCAGTGTCCAAAGACGTGCAGACCCGGTGGATTGGCCACGCCAAACCGTCCCCCAGTGTCCAAAGACGTGCAGGCCCGGCGGATTGGCCATGCCAAACTGTCCCCCAATGTCCAAAGACGTGCAGACCCGGTGGATTGGCCACGCCAAACCGCCCCCCAGTGTCCAAAGACGTGCAGGCCCGGTGGATTGGCCACGCCAAACTGCCCCTTAGTGTCCAAAGACGTGCAGGCCCGGTGGATTGGCCATGCCAAACCGTCCCCCAGTGTCCAAAGACGTGCAGGCCCGGTGGATTGGCCACGCCAAACTGCCCCTTAGTGTCCAAAGACGTGCAGGCCCGGTGGATTGGCCACGCCAAACCGTCCCCCAGTGTCCAAAGATGTGTAGGTTAGGCGGATTGGCCATGCCAAACTGCCCCCCAGTGTCCAAAGACGTGCAGACCCGGTGGATTGGCCACGCCAAACCGTCCCCCAGTGTCCAAAGACGTGCAGGCCCGGTGGATTGGCCACGCCAAACCGTCCCCCAGTGTCCAAAGATGTGTAGGTTAGGCGGATTGGCCATGCCAAACTGCCCCCCAGTGTCCAAAGACGTGCAGACCCTGTGGATTGGCCACACCAAACCGTCCCCCAGTGTCCAAAGACGTGCAGGCCCGGTGGATTGACCACGCCAAACCGCCCCCCAGTGTCCAAAGACGTGCAGGCCCGGTGGATTGGCCACGCCAAACTGCCCCTTAGTGTCCAAAGACGTGCAGGCCCGGTGGATTGGCCACGCCAAACTGCCCCTTAGTGTCCAAAGACGTGCAGGCCCGGTGGATTGACCACGCCAAACCGCCCCCCAGTGTCCAAAGACGTGCAGGCCCGGTGGATTGGCCACGCCAAACTGCCCCTTAGTGTCCAAAGACGTGCAGGCCCGGTGGATTGGCCACGCTAAACTGTCCCCCACTGTCCAAAGACGTGCAGGCCCGGTGGATTGGCCACGCCAAACCGTCCCCCAGTGTCCAAAGACGTGTAGGTTAGGCGGATTGGCCATGCCAAACTGCCCCTTAGTGTCCAAAGACGTGCAGGCCCGGTGGATTGGCCACACCAAACCGTCCCCCAGTGTCCAAAGACGTGCAGGCCCGGTGGATTGGCCACGCCAAACTGCCCCTTAGTGTCCAAAGACGTGCAGGCCCGGCGGATTGGCCACGCCAAACCGTCCCCCAGTGTCCAAAGACGTGCAGGCCCGGTGGATTGACCACGCCAAACCGTCCCCCAATGTCCAAAGACGTGCAGACCCGGTGGATTGGCCACGCCAAACCGTCCCCCAGTGTCCAAAGACGTGCAGACCCGGTGGATTGGCCAAGCCAAACCGTCCCCCAGTGTCCAAAGACATGCAGACCCGGTGGATTGGCCACGCCAAACCGTCCCCCAGTGTCCAAAGACATGCAGACCCGGTGGATTGGCCATGCCAAACCGTCCCCCAGTGTCCAAAGACGTGCAGGCCCGGTGGATTGACCACGCCAAACTGCCCCTTAGTGTCCAAAGACGTGCAGGCCCGGTGGATTGGCCACGCCAAACTGCCCCTTAGTGTCCAAAGACGTGCAGGCCCGGTGGATTGGCCACGCCAAACTGCCCCTTAGTGTCCAAAGACGTGCAGGCCCGGCGGATTGGCCACGCCAAACCGTCCCCCAGTGTCCAAAGACGTGCAGACCCGGTGGATTGACCACACCAAACCGTCCCCCAGTGTCCAAAGACGTGCAGACCCGGTGGATTGACCACACCAAACCGTCCCCCAGTGTCCAAAGACGTGCAGGTTAGGTGGATTGGCCACACCAAACCATCCCCCAGTGTCCAAAGACGTGCAGGCCCGGTGGATTGGCCACACCAAACCATCCCCCAGTGTCCAAAGACGTGTAGGTTAGGCGGATTGGCCATGCCAAACCGTCCCCCAGTGTCCAAAGACGTGTAGGTTAGGCGGATTGGCCATGCCAAACCGTCCCCCAGTGTCCAAAGACGTGCAGGCCCGATGGATTGACCACGCCAAACTGCCCCTTAGTGTCCAAAGACATGCAGGCCCGGTGGATTGGCCACGCCAAACCGTCCCCCAGTGTCCAAAGATGTGTAGGTTAGGCGGATTGGCCATGCCAAACTGCCCCTTAGTGTCCAAAGATGTTCCTTAGGTGGCCAATGCACACTAACCAGCGTGTCCTCTGGACTGTGGGAGGAAACCGGAGCACCCGGAGAAAACCCACGCAGACACGGGGGGAGAGAACGAGCAAACTCCACACAGACAGTGACCCGAGGCCAGGAATCGAATGCGGCTCCCTGGCGCTGTGAGGCACGGTGTGGAGATGCCGGCGTGGGACTGGGGTAATCACAGTAAGAAGTCTCACAACACCAGGTTGGAGTTCATTTGATAGTCATCCCACAAGCGTTCGGACACAGTGTCTCTTCATCAGGCGCGTGGAAGGTTCAGCAGTGCTAACCCGCTGTGCCACCTCATTCTAATCCCGGGGCCAAGCGAAATGAAGGCACTCTCTTGAACCACTCCCTCGCCAAGACTCCCCTTCACTATTCCCGGGACACAGAGTCCAGCCTGCCAAAAAAAACCCAGGATGCTTCGTGGTCAGTTGTTGCTGTAGATTTTCCGTGATCTTTTACACTTTTTATTGGACTCTCTGCCGTGTCGCTTGCTGGTTTATTCTGGCTTGCTGATGGGACTTTGGATCTCATTTCACTAATGACTGTTTTCCCGCTGTGAGCCAGATGTGCAGGGAGTATCAACTTTTCCAGGTGTGGGCGCCGTACTGCGGACTGTGCGACTCACAAAACGAAGATTTAGAATTAGCTGAAGATTTGGAATACGAACTCTCACCATCTATTCCCCCCCACCGCCACTCCGCTAACCTCACCCAGACTGATGTCCGGCTCACTCACTCCTGGAGGAGTGCGGCTCCCAACAACACTCGAGAAGCTCGACACCATCCAGGGCAAAGCAGTCCCGCTCGATCGACACGCTAACGGCAAACACTCACTCCCTCCACCACCGACGCGCAGTGTGTACCATCTACAAGATGCACTGCAGCGACTCGCCAAGCCTCCTTCCACAGCACCTTCCAAACCCGCCACCTCTACCACCTAGAAGGACAAGGAGGGTTGGGGGGGCAGCAGACACATGGAGAACACCACCCCCTGCAACTTCCCCCTCCGAGCCACTCGCCATCCCGACTTGGAAATATATCGGCCGATCCTTCACTGTGGCTGGGGTCAAAATCCTGGGACTCCCTCCCTAACAGCACTGTGGGTGTACCTACACCACACACACGGGGGACTGACTGATGTCCAGTCACAATCCTGGGACTCCCTCCCTAACAGCACTGTGGGTGTACCTACACCACACACACGGGGGACTGACTGATGTCCAGTCACAATCCTGGGACTCCCTCCCTAACAGCACTGTGGGTGTACCTACACCACACATGGGGACTGACTGATGCCCAATCACAATTCTGGAACTCCCTCCCTAACAGCACTGTGGGTGTACCTACACCACACATGGGGACTGAATGATGCCCAATCACAATGCTGGAACTCCCTCCCTAACAGCACTGTGGGTGTACCTACACCACACACACGGGGGACTGAATGATGTCCAATCACAATCCTGGAACTCCCTCCCTAACAGCACTGTGGGTGTACCTGCCCCCCACATGGGGACTGACTGATGCCCAATCACAATGCTGGAACTCCCTCCCTAACAGCACTGTGGGTGTACCTACACCACACACACGGGGGACTGACTGATGTCCAATCACAATGCTGGAACTCCCTCCCTAACAACACTGTGGGTGTACCTACACCACACACACGGGGGACTGAATGATGTCCAATCACAATCCTGGAACTCCCTCCCTAACAGCACTGTGGGTGTACCTACCCCCCCACATGGGGACTGACTGATGCCCAATCACAATGCTGGAACTCCCTCCCTAACAGCACTGTGGGTGTACCTACACCACACACACGGGGGACTGAATGATGTCCAATCACAATCCTGGAACTCCCTCCCTAACAGCACTGTGGGTGTACCTACACCACACACACGGGGGACTGACTGATGTCCAGTCACAATCCTGGGACTCCCTCCCTAACAGCACTGTGGGTGTACCTACACCACACACACGGGGGACTGACTGATGTCCAGTCACAATCCTGGGACTCCCTCCCTAACAGCACTGTGGGTGTACCTACACCACACACACGGGGGACTGAATGATGTCCAATCACAATCCTGGAACTCCCTCCCTAACAGCACTGTGGGTGTACCTACCCCCCCACATGGGGACTGACTGATGCCCAGTCACAATGCTGGAACTCCCTCCCTAACAGCACTGTGGGTGTACCTACACCACACACACGGGGGACTGAATGATGTCCAATCACAATCCTGGAACTCCCTCCCTAACAGCACTGTGGGTGTACCTACCCCCCACATGGGGACTGACTGATGTCCAGTCACAATGCTGGAACTCCCTCCCAAACAGCACTGTGGGTGTACCTACACCACACACACGGGGACTGCAGCGGGTTCAAGATGGCAGCTCACCCACCATCTTTTCTAGGGGGCGATTCGAGATGGGCGATAGATTCTGGGCCTAGTCAGCAAGGCCCACATCCCATGATAGGATAAAAGAGAGTTGGCCATGTTGACATCTTGCTACCAATGTCCCTTTCTCCTTGCAGCCAAAAGCATGATTCTACGGAGGTTCCTCATCCCATCAATCTATCAGTGTGGAGTCTAGGCCTCAATGATGACTATTTCATTAGATGCGCTGAACCCAAGTTCTCTCCTTCCGAATCCATCATTTCTCCTGGAACTAATTAATTTTCAATTGGGAAGAGTAGGCCCAGAGGGGAAATTTCTCAGGCTTTTTTACAGCCTACTTTGTCCGGCTCACCTCCCCTTCAAGGCGAACGGGCCTGCATTGAAATGGAACCCCTCCCGACCTTCACAGTCCCTGCCAGCCGATCGATTCCTTTTGGAGCAGGCCCACATTGGATCCGATTATTGCACAGCAAGATCCCAATACAACGATCAGATAATCCATTTCCACTCACGTTGGACCCAAGAATGAACGTCGCCTGCACGACACGAAGGGGAGAACTCTGGCCGCTCCCCGACCGTACTTTCCCCCACCCCCATCCCCGCACACGGGTGTGAGAGAGAGGGGCACAGGGATAGTAAGAGAAATTGAAAGAGAGAGACAGAGAGTGGGGAGTATGGCACGGAGGAATCAGAGAGACAGAGAGAGGGAAGAGAAATTTAGCACGGCCAATCCACCAAACCTACACATCCCCGGACAGTATAGACAATTCAGCATGGCCAATCCACCCAACCCACACATCTCCGGACACCAAGGGACAACCCAGCACGGCCAATCCACCCAACCCACACATCCCCGGACAGTATAGACAATTCAGCACGGCCAATCCACCCAACCCACACATCCCCGGACACCAAGGGACAACCCAGCACAGCCAATCCACCCAACCCACACATCCCCGGACACCAAGGGGCAACCCAGCATGGCCAATCCACCCCAACCCACACACCCCCGGACACCAAGGGGCAACCCAGCATGGCCAATCCACCCCAACCCACACACCCCCGGACACCAAGGGGCAATCCAGCACGGCCAATCCACCCCAACCCACACACCCCCGGACACCAAGGGGCAATCCAGCACGGCCAATCCACCCAACCCACACACCCCCGGTCACCAAGGGGCAACCCAGCACGGCCAATCCACCCAACCCACACACCCCCGGACACCAAGGGACAACCCAGCACGGCCAATCCACCCAACCCACACACCCCCGGACACCAAGGGACAACCCAGCACGGCCAATCCACCCAACCCACACATCTCCGGTCACCAAGGGACAACCCAGCACAGCCAATCCACCCAACCCACACACCCCCGGACACCAAGGGGCAATCCAGCATGGCCAATCCACCCAATCCACACATCTCCGGTCACCAAGGGGCAACCCAGCATGGCCAATCCACCCAACCCACACACCCCCGGACACCAAGGGGCAACCCAGCACAGCCAACCCACCCAACCCACACACCCCCGGACACCAAGGGGCATCCCAGCCCGGCCAATCCACCCCAACCCACACACCCCCGGACACCAAGGGGCAACCCAGCATGGCCAATCCACCCAACCCACACATCCCCGGACACCAAGGGGCATCCCAGCCCGGCCAATCCACCCCAACCCACACACCCCCGGACACCAAGGGGCAACCCAGCATGGCCAATCCACCCAACCCACACATCCCCGGACACCAAGGGGCAACCCAGCACGGCCAATCCACCCAATCCACACACCCCCGGACACCAAGGGGCAATCCAGCACGGCCAATCCACCCAACCCACACACCCCCGGACACCAAGGGGCAATCCAGCACGGCCAATCCACACACCCCCGGACACCAAGGGGCAATCCAGCACGGCCAATCCACCCCAACCCACACACCCCCGGACACCAAGGGGCAACCCAGCACGGCCAATCCACCCAACCCACACATCCCCGGACACCAAGGGACAACCCAGCATGGCCAATCCACCCAACCCACACACCCCCGGACAGTATAGACAATCCAGCACGGCCAATCCACCCAACCCACACACCCCCGGACACCAAGGGGCAATCCAGCACGGCCAATCCACCCCAACCCACACACCCCCGGTCACCAAGGGGCAATCCAGCACGGCCAATCCACCCAACCCACACACCCCCGGACACCAAGGGGCAACCCAGCACGGTCAATCCACCCAACCCACACACCCCCGGACACCAAGGGGCAACCCAGCATGGCCAATCCACCCAACCCACACATCCCCGGACACCAAGGGGCAACCCAGCACGGCCAATCCACCCAACCCACACACCCCCGGACACCAAGGGGCAACCCAGCATGGCCAATCCACCCAACCCACACATCCCCGGACACCAAGGGGCAACCCAGCACGGCCAATCCACCCAACCCACACATCCCCGGACACCAAGGGGCAACCCAGCACGGCCAATCCACCCAACCCACACATCCCCGGACACCAAGGGGCAACCCAGCACGGTCAATCCACCCAACCTACACATCCCCGGACACCAAGGGGCAATCCAGCACGGCCAATCCACCCAATCCACACACCCCCGGACACCAAGGGGCAACCCAGCACGGCCAATCCACCCCAACCCACACATCCCCGGACACCAAGGGGCAATCCAGCACGGCCAATCCACCCAACCCACACACCCCCGGACACCAAGGGGCAATCCAGCACGGCCAATCCACCCAATCCACACACCCCCGGACACCAAGGGGCAACCCAGCACGGCCAATCCACCCCAACCCACACACCCCCGGACACCAAGGGGCAATCCAGCACGGCCAATCCACCCAATCCACTCACCCCCGGACACCAAGGGGCAATCCAGCACGGGCAATCCACCCAACCCACACACCCCCGGACACCAAGGGGCAACCCAGCACGGCCAATCCACCCAACCCACACACCCCCGGACACCAAGGGGCAACCCAGCACGGTCAATCCACCCAACCCACACACACCCGGTCACCAAGGGGCAACCCAGCACGGCCAATCCACCCAACCCACACACCCCCGGACACCAAGGGGCAACCCAGCACGGCCAATCCACCCAACCCACACATCCCCGGACACCAAGGGACAACCCAGCACGGCTAATCCACCCAACCCACACATCCCCGGACACCAAGGGGCAACCCAGCACGGCCAATCCACCCAACCCACACATCCCCGGACACCAAGGGGCATCCCAGCCCGGCCAATCCACCCCAACCCACACACCCCCGGACACCAAGGGGCAATCCAGCATGGCCAATCCACCCAACCCACACACCCCCGGACACCAAGGGGCAACCCAGCACGGCCAATCCACCCAACCCACACATCCCCGGACACCAAGAAACAACCCAGCACAGCCAATCCACCCCAACCCACACACCCCCAGACACCAAGGGGCAATCCAGCACGGCCAATCCACCCAACCCACACATCCCCGGACACCAAGGGGCAATCCAGCACGGCCAATCCACCCAACCCACACACCCCCGGACACCAAGGGACAACCCAGCACGGCCAATCCACCCAACCCACACACCCCCGGTCACCAAGAAACAACCCAGCACGGCCAATCCACCCCAACCCACACACCCCCGGACACCAAGGGGCAATCCAGCACGGCCAATCCACCCAACCCACACACCCCCGGACATCAAGGGGCAACCCAGCACGGCCAATCCACCCAACCCACACACCCCCGGTCACCAAGAAACAACCCAGCACGGCCAATCCACCCCAACCCACACACCCCCGGACACCAAGGGGCAACCCAGCACGGCCAATCCACCCAACCCACACACCCCCGGACACCAAGAAACAACCCAGCACGGCCAATCCACCCCAACCCACACATCCCCGGACACCAAGGGGCAACCCAGCACGGCCAGTCCACCCAACCCACACACCCCCGGACACCAAGAAACAACCCAGCACGGCCAATCCACCCAACCCACACACCCCCGGACACCAAGGGGCAACCCAGCACGGCCAATCCACCCAACCCACACACCCCCGGACACCAAGGGGCAACCCAGCACGGCCAATCCACCCAACCCACACACCCCCGGACACCAAGGGGCAACCCAGCACGGCCAATCCACCCCAACCCACACATCCCCGGACACCAAGGGACAACCCAGCACGGCCAATCCACCCAACCCACACACCCCCGGACACCAAGGGGCAATCCAGCACGGCCAATCCACCCAACCCACACACCCCCGGACACCAAGGGGCAATCCAGCACGGCCAATCCACCCAACCCACACACCCCCGGACACCAAGGGGCAATCCAGCACGGCCAATTCACCCAACCCACACACCCCCGGACACCAAGGGGCAATCCAGCACGGCCAATTCACCCAACCCACACACCCCCGGACACCAAGGGACAACCCAGCACGGCCAATCCACCCAACCCACACACCCCCGGACACCAAGGGGCAACCCAGCACGGCCAATCCACCCAACCCACACATCCCCGGACACCAAGGGGCAATCCAGCACGGCCAATTCACCCCAACCCACACACCCCCGGACACCAAGGGGCAATCCAGCACGGCCAATCCACCCAACCCACACACCCCCGGACACCAAGGGGCAATCCAGCACGGCCAATACACCCAACCCACACACCCCCGGACACCAAGGGGCAATCCAGCACGGCCAATCCACCCAACCCACACACCCCCGGTCACCAAGGGGCAATCCAGCACGGCCAATCCACCCAACCCACACATCCCCGGACACCAAGAAACAACCCAGCACGGCCAATCCACCCCAACCCACACATCCCCGGACACCAAGGGGCAATCCAGCACGGCCAATCCACCCAATCCACACATCCCCGGACACCAAGGGACAACCCAGCACGGCCAATCCACCCAACCCACACACGCCCGGACACCAAGGGGCAATCCAGCACGGCCAATCCACCCAACCCACACACCCCCGGACACCAAGGGACAACCCAGCACGGCCAATCCACCCAACCCACACACCCCCGGACACCAAGGGACAACCCAGCACGGCCAATCCACCCAATCCACACATCCCCGGACACCAAGGGGCAATCCAGCACGGCCAATCCACCCAATCCACACATCCCCGGACACCAAGGGACAACCCAGCACGGCCAATCCACCCAACCCACACACGCCCGGACACCAAGGGGCAATCCAGCACGGCCAATCCACCCAACCCACACACCCCCGGACACCAAGGGGCAATCCAGCACGGCCAATTCACCCAACCCACACACCCCCGGACACCAAGGGACAACCCAGCACGGCCAATCCACCCAACCCACACACCCCCGGACACCAAGGGGCAACCCAGCACGGCCAATCCACCCAACCCACACATCCCCGGACACCAAGGGGCAATCCAGCACGGCCAATTCACCCAACCCACACACCCCCGGACACCAAGGGGCAATCCAGCACGGCCAATCCACCCAACCCACACACCCCCGGACACCAAGGGGCAATCCAGCACGGCCAATCCACCCAACCCACACACCCCCGGACACCAAGGGGCAACCCAGCACGGCCAATCCACCCAACCCACACATCCCCGGACACCAAGGGGCAACCCAGCACGGCCAATCCACCCAACCCACACACCCCCGGACACCAAGGGGCAACCCAGCACGGCCAATCCACCCAGCCCACACACCCCCGGACACCAAGGGGCAATCCAGCACGGCCAATCCACCCAACCCACACACCCCCGGACACCAAGGGGCAACCCAGCACGGTCAATCCACCCAACCCACACACCCCCGGACACCAAGGGGCAATCCAGCACGGCCAATCCACCCAACCCACACACCCCCGGACACCAAGGGGCAACCCAGCACGGCCAATCCACCCCAACCCACACACCCCCGGTCACCAAGGGACAACCCAGCACGGCCAATCCACCCCAACCCACACACCCCCGGACACCAAGGGACAACCCAGCACGGCCAATCCACCCCAACCCACACACCCCCGGTCACCAAGGGACAACCCAGCACGGCCAATCCACCCCAACCCACACACCCCCGGACACCAAGGGGCAACCCAGCACGGCCAATCCACCGAACCCACACACCCCCGGACACCAAGGGGCAACCCAGCACGGCCAATCCACCCAATCCACACACCCCCGGACACCAAGGGGCAACCCAGCAGGGCCAATCCACCCAACCCACACACCCCCGGACACCAAGGGGCAACCCAGCACGGCCAATCCACCCAATCCACACACCCCCGGACACCAAGGACAATCCAGCACGGCCAATCCACCCAACCCACACACCCCCGGACACCAAGGGGCAATCCAGCACGGCCAATCCACCCAACCCACACACCCCCAGACACCAAGGGACAACCCAGCACGGCCAATCCACCCAACCCACACACCCCCGGACACCAAGGGACAACCCAGCACGGCCAATCCACCCAACCCACACACCCCCGGACACCAAGGGACAACCCAGCATGGCCAATCCACCCAACCCACACACCCCCAGACACCAAGGGGCAATCTAGCACGGCCAATCCACCCAATCCACACACCCCCGGACACCAAGGCACAACCCAGCACGGCCAATCCACCCAACCCACACACCCCCGGATCCAACCCACACACCCCCGGACCCAACCCACACACCCCCGGACCCAACCCTCACATCCCCGGACACCAAGAAACAACGCAGCCCGGCCAATCCACCCAACCCACACATCCCCGGACACCAAGGGGCAATCCAGCACGGCCAATCCACCCAATCCACACACCCCCGGACACCAAGGGACAACCCAGCACGGCCAATCCACCCAACCCACACACCCCCGGACACCAAGGGGCAACCCAGCACGGCCAATCCACCCAACCCACACACCCCCGGACACCAAGGGACAACCCAGCACGGCCAATCCACCCAACCCACACATCTCCGGTCACCAAGGGACAACCCAGCACAGCCAATCCACCCAACCCACACACCCCCGGACACCAAGGGGCAATCCAGCATGGCCAATCCACCCAATCCACACATCTCCGGTCACCAAGGGGCAACCCAGCATGGCCAATCCACCCAACCCACACACCCCCGGACACCAAGGGGCAACCCAGCACAGCCAACCCACCAAACCCACACACCCCCGGACACCAAGGGGCAATCCAGCACGGCCAATCCACCCAACCCACACACCCCCGGACACCAAGGGGCAACCCAGCACAGCCAACCCACCCAACCCACACACCCCCGGACACCAAGGGGCAACCCAGCCCGGCCAATCCACCCCAACCCACACACCCCCGGACACCAAGGGGCAACCCAGCATGGCCAATCCACCCAACCCACACATCCCCGGACACCAAGGGGCAACCCAGCACGGCCAATCCACCCAACCCACACACCCCCGGACACCAAGGGGCAACCCAGCACGGCCAATCCACCCAACCCACATACCCCCGGAAACCAAGGGACAACCCAGCACGGCCAATCCACCCAACCCACACACCCCCGGACACCAAGGGGCAATCCAGCACGGCCAATCCACCCAACCCACACACCCCCGGACACCAAGGGGCAATCCAGCACGGCCAATCCACACACCCCCGGACACCAAGGGGCAATCCAGCACGGCCAATCCACCCCAACCCACACACCCCCGGACACCAAGGGGCAACCCAGCACGGCCAATCCACCCAACCCACACATCCCCGGACACCAAGGGACAACCCAGCATGGCCAATCCACCCAACCCACACATCCCCGAACACCAAGGGACAACCCAGCACGGCCAATCCACCCAACCCACACATCCCCGGACACCAAGGGACAACCCAGCATGGCCAATCCACCCAACCCACACACCCCCGGACACCAAGGGGCAACCCAGCACGGCCAATCCACCCAATCCACACACCCCCGGACACCAAGGGGCAATCCAGCACGGCCAATCCACCCAACCCACACATCCCCGGACACCAAGGGGCAACCCAGCACGGCCAATCCACCCAACCCACACACCCCCGGACAGTATAGACAATCCAGCACGGCCAATCCACCCAACCCACACACCCCCGGACACCAAGGGGCAATCCAGCACGGCCAATCCACCCAACCCACACATCCCCGGACACCAAGGGGCAATCCAGCACGGCCAATCCACCCCAACCCACACACCCCCGGTCACCAAGGGGCAATCCAGCACGGCCAATCCACCCAACCCACACACCCCCGGACACCAAGGGGCAACCCAGCACGGTCAATCCACCCAACCCACACACCCCCGGACACCAAGGGGCAACCCAGCATGGCCAATCCACCCAACCCACACATCCCCGGACACCAAGGGGCAACCCAGCACGGCCAATCCACCCAACCCACACACCCCCGGACACCAAGGGGCAACCCAGCATGGCCAATCCACCCAACCCACACATCCCCGGACACCAAGGGGCAACCCAGCACGGCCAATCCACCCAACCCACACATCCCCGGACACCAAGGGACAACCCAGCACGGCCAATCCACCCAACCCACACATCCCCGGACACCAAGGGGCAACCCAGCACGGTCAATCCACCCAACCTACACATCCCCGGACACCAAGGGGCAACCCAGCACGGCCAATCCACCCCAACCCACACATCCCCGGACACCAAGGGGCAATCCAGCACGGCCAATCCACCCAACCCACACACCCCCGGACACCAAGGGGCAATCCAGCACGGCCAATCCACCCAATCCACACACCCCCGGACACCAAGGGGCAACCCAGCACGGCCAATCCACCCCAACCCACACACCCCCGGACACCAAGGGGCAATCCAGCACGGCCAATCCACCCAATCCACTCACCCCCGGACACCAAGGGGCAATCCAGCACGGGCAATCCACCCAACCCACACACCCCCGGACACCAAGGGGCAACCCAGCACGGCCAATCCACCCAACCCACACACCCCCGGACACCAAGGGGCAACCCAGCACGGTCAATCCACCCAACCCACACACACCCGGTCACCAAGGGGCAACCCAGCACGGCCAATCCACCCAACCCACACACCCCCGGACACCAAGGGGCAACCCAGCACGGCCAATCCACCCAACCCACACATCCCCGGACACCAAGGGACAACCCAGCACGGCCAATCCACCCAACCCACACATCCCCGGACACCAAGGGGCAACCCAGCACGGCCAATCCACCCAACCCACACATCCCCGGACACCAAGGGGCATCCCAGCCCGGCCAATCCACCCCAACCCACACACCCCCGGACACCAAGGGGCAATCCAGCATGGCCAATCCACCCAACCCACACACCCCCGGACACCAAGGGGCAACCCAGCACGGCCAATCCACCCAACCCACACATCAACGGACACCAAGAAACAACCCAGCACAGCCAATCCACCCCAACCCACACACCCCCAGACACCAAGGGGCAATCCAGCACGGCCAATCCACCCAACCCACACATCCCCGGACACCAAGGGGCAATCCAGCACGGCCAATCCACCCAACCCACACACCCCCGGACACCAAGGGGCAACCCAGCACGGCCAATCCACCCAACCCACACACCCCCGGACATCAAGGGGCAACCCAGCACGGCCAATCCACCCAACCCACACACCCCCGGTCACCAAGAAACAACCCAGCACGGCCAATCCACCCCAACCCACACACCCCCGGACACCAAGGGGCAACCCAGCACGGCCAATCCACCCAACCCACACACCCCCGGACACCAAGAAACAACCCAGCACGGCCAATCCACCCCAACCCACACATCCCCGGACACCAAGGGGCAACCCAGCACGGCCAGTCCACCCAACCCACACACCCCCGGACACCAAGAAACAACCCAGCACGGCCAATCCACCCAACCCACACACCCCCGGACACCAAGGGGCAACCCAGCACGGCCAATCCACCCAACCCACACACCCCCGGACACCAAGGGGCAACCCAGCACGGCCAATCCACCCAACCCACACACCCCCGGACACCAAGGGGCAACCCAGCACGGCCAATCCACCCCAACCCACACATCCCCGGACACCAAGGGACAACCCAGCACGGCCAATCCACCCCAACCCACACACCCCCGGACACCAAGGGGCAATCCAGCACGGCCAATCCACCCAACCCACACACCCCCGGACACCAAGGGGCAATCCAGCACGGCCAATCCACCCAACCCACACACCCCCGGACACCAAGGGGCAATCCAGCACGGCCAATTCACCCAACCCACACACCCCCGGACACCAAGGGACAACCCAGCACGGCCAATCCACCCAACCCACACACCCCCGGACACCAAGGGGCAACCCAGCACGGCCAATCCACCCAACCCACACATCCCCGGACACCAAGGGGCAATCCAGCACGGCCAATTCACCCCAACCCACACACCCCCGGACACCAAGGGGCAATCCAGCACGGCCAATCCACCCAACCCACACACCCCCGGACACCAAGGGGCAATCCAGCACGGCCAATCCACCCAACCCACACACCCCCGGTCACCAAGGGGCAATCCAGCACGGCCAATCCACCCAACCCACACATCCCCGGACACCAAGAAACAACCCAGCACGGCCAATCCACCCAACCCACACATCCCCGGACACCAAGGGGCAACCCAGCACGGCCAATCCACCCCAACCCACACACCCCCGGACACCAAGAAACAACCCAGCACGGCCAATCCACCCAACCCACACATCCCCGGACACCAAGGGGCAATCCAGCACGGCCAATCCACCCCAACCCACACATCCCCGGACACCAAGGGGCAACCCAGCACGGCCAATCCACCCAATCCACACATCCCCGGACACCAAGGGGCAATCCAGCACGGCCAATCCACCCAATCCACACATCCCCGGACACCAAGGGACAACCCAGCACGGCCAATCCACCCAACCCACACATCTCCGGTCACCAAGGGACAACCCAGCACAGCCAATCCACCCAACCCACACACCCCCGGACACCAAGGGGCAACCCAGCACGGCCAATCCACCCAACCCACACACCCCCGGACACCAAGGGACAACCCAGCACGGCCAATCCACCCAACCCACACATCTCCGGTCACCAAGGGACAACCCAGCACAGCCAATCCACCCAACCCACACACCCCCGGACACCAAGGGGCAATCCAGCATGGCCAATCCACCCAATCCACACATCTCCGGTCACCAAGGGGCAACCCAGCATGGCCAATCCACCCAACCCACACACCCCCGGACACCAAGGGGCAACCCAGCACAGCCAACCCACCCAACCCACACACCCCCGGACACCAAGGGGCATCCCAGCCCGGCCAATCCACCCCAACCCACACACCCCCGGACACCAAGGGGCAACCCAGCATGGCCAATCCACCCAACCCACACATCCCCGGACACCAAGGGGCAACCCAGCACGGCCAATCCACCCAACCCACACACCCCCGGACACCAAGGGGCAACCCAGCACGGCCAATCCACCCAACCCACATACCCCCGGAAACCAAGGGACAACCCAGCACGGCCAATCCACCCAACCCACACACCCCCGGACACCAAGGGGCAATCCAGCACGGCCAATCCACCCAACCCACACACCCCCGGACACCAAGGGGCAATCCAGCACGGCCAATCCACACACCCCCGGACACCAAGGGGCAATCCAGCACGGCCAATCCACCCCAACCCACACACCCCCGGACACCAAGGGGCAACCCAGCACGGCCAATCCACCCAACCCACACATCCCCGGACACCAAGGGACAACCCAGCATGGCCAATCCACCCAACCCACACATCCCCGAACACCAAGGGACAACCCAGCACGGCCAATCCACCCAACCCACACATCCCCGGACACCAAGGGACAACCCAGCATGGCCAATCCACCCAACCCACACACCCCCGGACACCAAGGGGCAACCCAGCACGGCCAATCCACCCAATCCACACACCCCCGGACACCAAGGGGCAATCCAGCACGGCCAATCCACCCAACCCACACATCCCCGGACACCAAGGGGCAACCCAGCACGGCCAATCCACCCAACCCACACACCCCCGGACAGTATAGACAATCCAGCACGGCCAATCCACCCAACCCACACACCCCCGGACACCAAGGGGCAATCCAGCACGGCCAATCCACCCAACCCACACATCCCCGGACACCAAGGGGCAATCCAGCACGGCCAATCCACCCCAACCCACACACCCCCGGTCACCAAGGGGCAATCCAGCACGGCCAATCCACCCAACCCACACACCCCCGGACACCAAGGGGCAACCCAGCACGGTCAATCCACCCAACCCACACACCCCCGGACACCAAGGGGCAACCCAGCATGGCCAATCCACCCAACCCACACATCCCCGGACACCAAGGGGCAACCCAGCACGGCCAATCCACCCAACCCACACACCCCCGGACACCAAGGGGCAACCCAGCATGGCCAATCCACCCAACCCACACATCCCCGGACACCAAGGGGCAACCCAGCACGGCCAATCCACCCAACCCACACATCCCCGGACACCAAGGGACAACCCAGCACGGCCAATCCACCCAACCCACACATCCCCGGACACCAAGGGGCAACCCAGCACGGTCAATCCACCCAACCTACACATCCCCGGACACCAAGGGGCAATCCAGCACGGCCAATCCACCCAATCCACACACCCCCGGACACCAAGGGGCAACCCAGCACGGCCAATCCACCCCAACCCACACATCCCCGGACACCAAGGGGCAATCCAGCACGGCCAATCCACCCAACCCACACACCCCCGGACACCAAGGGGCAATCCAGCACGGCCAATCCACCCAATCCACACACCCCCGGACACCAAGGGGCAACCCAGCACGGCCAATCCACCCCAACCCACACACCCCCGGACACCAAGGGGCAATCCAGCACGGCCAATCCACCCAATCCACTCACCCCCGGACACCAAGGGGCAATCCAGCACGGGCAATCCACCCAACCCACACACCCCCGGACACCAAGGGGCAACCCAGCACGGCCAATTCACCCAACCCACACACCCCCGGACACCAAGGGGCAACCCAGCACGGTCAATCCACCCAACCCACACACACCCGGTCACCAAGGGGCAACCCAGCACGGCCAATCCACCCAACCCACACACCCCCGGACACCAAGGGGCAACCCAGCACGGCCAATCCACCCAACCCACACATCCCCGGACACCAAGGGACAACCCAGCACGGCCAATCCACCCAACCCACACATCCCCGGACACCAAGGGGCAACCCAGCACGGCCAATCCACCCAACCCACACATCCCCGGACACCAAGGGGCATCCCAGCCCGGCCAATCCACCCCAACCCACACACCCCCGGACACCAAGGGGCAATCCAGCATGGCCAATCCACCCAACCCACACACCCCCGGACACCAAGGGGCAACCCAGCACGGCCAATCCACCCAACCCACACATCAACGGACACCAAGAAACAACCCAGCACAGCCAATCCACCCCAACCCACACACCCCCAGACACCAAGGGGCAATCCAGCACGGCCAATCCACCCAACCCACACATCCCCGGACACCAAGGGGCAATCCAGCACGGCCAATCCACCCAACCCACACACCCCCGGACACCAAGGGGCAACCCAGCACGGCCAATCCACCCAACCCACACACCCCCGGACATCAAGGGGCAACCCAGCACGGCCAATCCACCCAACCCACACACCCCCGGTCACCAAGAAACAACCCAGCACGGCCAATCCACCCCAACCCACACACCCCCGGACACCAAGGGGCAACCCAGCACGGCCAATCCACCCAACCCACACACCCCCGGACACCAAGAAACAACCCAGCACGGCCAATCCACCCCAACCCACACATCCCCGGACACCAAGGGGCAACCCAGCACGGCCAGTCCACCCAACCCACACACCCCCGGACACCAAGAAACAACCCAGCACGGCCAATCCACCCAACCCACACACCCCCGGACACCAAGGGGCAACCCAGCACGGCCAATCCACCCAACCCACACACCCCCGGACACCAAGGGGCAACCCAGCACGGCCAATCCACCCAACCCACACACCCCCGGACACCAAGGGGCAACCCAGCACGGCCAATCCACCCCAACCCACACATCCCCGGACACCAAGGGACAACCCAGCACGGCCAATCCACCGCAACCCACACACCCCCGGACACCAAGGGGCAATCCAGCACGGCCAATCCACCCAACCCACACACCCCCGGACACCAAGGGGCAATCCAGCACGGCCAATCCACCCAACCCACACACCCCCGGACACCAAGGGGCAATCCAGCACGGCCAATTCACCCAACCCACACACCCCCGGACACCAAGGGACAACCCAGCACGGCCAATCCACCCAACCCACACACCCCCGGACACCAAGGGGCAACCCAGCACGGCCAATCCACCCAACCCACACATCCCCGGACACCAAGGGGCAATCCAGCACGGCCAATTCACCCCAACCCACACACCCCCGGACACCAAGGGGCAATCCAGCACGGCCAATCCACCCAACCCACACACCCCCGGACACCAAGGGGCAATCCAGCACGGCCAATACACCCAACCCACACACCCCCGGACACCAAGGGGCAATCCAGCACGGCCAATCCACCCAACCCACACACCCCCGGTCACCAAGGGGCAATCCAGCACGGCCAATCCACCCAACCCACACATCCCCGGACACCAAGAAACAACCCAGCACGGCCAATCCACCCAACCCACACATCCCCGGACACCAAGGGGCAACCCAGCACGGCCAATCCACCCCAACCCACACACCCCCGGACACCAAGAAACAACCCAGCACGGCCAATCCACCCAACCCACACATCCCCGGACACCAAGGGGCAATCCAGCACGGCCAATCCACCCCAACCCACACATCCCCGGACACCAAGGGGCAACCCAGCACGGCCAATCCACCCAATCCACACATCCCCGGACACCAAGGGGCAATCCAGCACGGCCAATCCACCCAATCCACACATCCCCGGACACCAAGGGACAACCCAGCACGGCCAATCCACCCAACCCACACACGCCCGGACACCAAGGGGCAATCCAGCACGGCCAATCCACCCAACCCACACACGCCCGGACACCAAGGGGCAACCCAGCACGGCCAATCCACCCAACCCACACACCCCCGGACACCAAGGGGCAATCCAGCACGGCCAATTCACCCAACCCACACACCCCCGGACACCAAGGGACAACCCAGCACGGCCAATCCACCCAACCCACACACCCCCGGACACCAAGGGGCAACCCAGCACGGCCAATCCACCCAACCCACACATCCCCGGACACCAAGGGGCAATCCAGCACGGCCAATTCACCCAACCCACACACCCCCGGACACCAAGGGGCAATCCAGCACGGCCAATCCACCCAATCCACACACCCCCGGACACCAAGGGGCAATCCAGCACGGCCAATCCACCCAACCCACACACCCCCGGACACCAAGGGGCAACCCAGCACGGCCAATCCACCCAACCCACACATCCCCGGACACCAAGGGGCAACCCAGCACGGCCAATCCACCCAACCCACACACCCCCGGACACCAAGGGGCAACCCAGCACGGCCAATCCACCCAACCCACACACCCCCGGACACCAAGGGGCAATCCAGCACGGCCAATCCACCCAACCCACACACCCCCGGACACCAAGGGGCAACCCAGCACGGTCAATCCACCCAACCCACACACCCCCGGACACCAAGGGGCAATCCAGCACGGCCAATCCACCCAACCAACACACCCCCGGACACCAAGGGGCAACCCAGCACGGCCAATCCACCCCAACCCACACACCCCCGGTCACCAAGGGACAACCCAGCACGGCCAATCCACCCCAACCCACACACCCCTGGACACCAAGGGACAACCCAGCACGGCCAATCCACCCCAACCCACACACCCCCGGACACCAAGGGGCAACCCAGCACGGCCAATCCACCCCAACCCACACACCCCCGGTCACCAAGGGGCAACCCAGCACGGCCAATCCACCCCAACCCACACACCCCCGGTCACCAAGGGACAACCCAGCACGGCCAATCCACCCCAACCCACACACCCCCGGACACCAAGGGGCAACCCAGCACGGCCAATCCACCGAACCCACACACCCCCGGACACCAAGGGGCAACCCAGCACGGCCAATCCACCCAATCCACACACCCCCGGACACCAAGGGGCAACCCAGCAGGGCCAATCCACCCAACCCACACACCCCCGGACACCAAGGGGCAAACCAGCACGGCCAATCCACCCAATCCACACACCCCCGGACACCAAGGACAATCCAGCACGGCCAATCCACCCAACCCACACACCCCCAGACACCAAGGGACAACCCAGCACGGCCAATCCACCCAACCCACACACCCCCGGACACCAAGGGACAACCCAGCATGGCCAATCCACCCAACCCACACACCCCCAGACACCAAGGGGCAATCTAGCACGGCCAATCCACCCAATCCACACACCCCCGGACACCAAGGCACAACCCAGCACGGCCAATCCACCCAACCCACACACCCCCGGATCCAACCCACACACCCCCGGACCCAACCCACACACCCCCGGACCCAACCCACACACCCCCAGACACCAAGGGGCAATCTAGCACGGCCAATCCACCCAATCCACACACCCCCGGACACCAAGGGGCAACCCAGCACGGCCAATCCACCCCAACCCACACATCCCCGGACACCAAGAAACAACCCAGCACGGCCAATCCACCCAACCCACACATCCCCGGACACCAAGAAACAACCCAGCACGGCCAATCCACCCAATCCACACACCCCCGGACACCAAGGGACAACCCAGCACGGCCAATCCACCCCAACCCACACACCCCCGGACACCAAGGGGCAATCCAGCACGGCCAATCCACCCAACCCACACACCCCCGGACACCAAGGGGCAATCCAGCACGGCCAATCCACCCAACCCACACACCCCCGGACACCAAGGGGCAACCCAGCACGGCCAATCCACCCAACCCACACACCCCCGGACACCAAGGGGCAACCCAGCACGGCCAATCCACCCAACCCACACATCCCCGGACACCAAGAAACAACCCAGCATGGCCAATCCACCCCAACCCACACACCCCCGGACACCAAGGGGCAATCCAGCACGGCCAATCCACCCAACCCACACACCCCCGGACACCAAGGGGCAATCCAGCACGGCCAATCCACCCAATCCACACACCCCCGGACACCAAGGGGCAACCCAGCACGGCCAATCCACCCAACCCACACACCCCCGGACACCAAGGGGCAACCCAGCACGGCCAATCCACCCCAACCCACACATCCCCGGACACCAAGGGGCAACCCAGTACGGCCAATCCACCCAACCCACACACCCCCGGACACCAAGGGACAACCCAGCACGGCCAATCCACCCAATCCACACATCCCCGGACACCAAGGGGCAACCCAGCACGGCCAATCCACCCAATCCACACATCCCCGGACACCAAGGGGCAATCCAGCACGGCCAATCCACCCAATCCACACACCCCCGGACACCAAGGGGCAATCCAGCACGGCCAATTCACCCAACCCACACACCCCCGGACACCAAGGGACAACCCAGCACGGCCAATCCACCCAACCCACACACCCCCGGACACCAAGGGGCAACCCAGCACGGCCAATCCACCCAACCCACACATCCCCGGACACCAAGGGGCAATCCAGCACGGCCAATTCACCCCAACCCACACACCCCCGGACACCAAGGGGCAATCCAGCACGGCCAATCCACCCAACCCACACACCCCCGGACACCAAGGGGCAATCCAGCACGGCCAATCCACCCAACCCACACACCCCCGGACACCAAGGGGCAATCCAGCACGGCCAATCCACCCAACCCACACACCCCCGGTCACCAAGGGGCAATCCAGCACGGCCAATCCACCCAACCCACACACCCCCGGTCACCAAGGGGCAATCCAGCACGGCCAATCCACCCAACCCACACATCCCCGGACACCAAGAAACAACCCAGCACGGCCAATCCACCCCAACCCACACATCCCCGGACACCAAGGGGCAACCCAGTACGGCCAATCCACCCAATCCACACATCCCCGGACACCAAGGGGCAACCCAGCACGGCCAATCCACCCAATCCACACATCCCCGGACACCAAGGGGCAATCCAGCACGGCCAATCCACCCAATCCACACATCCCCGGACACCAAGGGACAACCCAGCACGGCCAATCCACCCAACCCACACACGCCCGGACACCAAGGGCAATCCAGCACGGCCAATTCACCCAACCCACACACCCCCGGACACCAAGGGACAACCCAGCACGGCCAATCCACCCAACCCACACACCCCCGGACACCAAGGGGCAACCCAGCACGGCCAATCCACCCAACCCACACATCCCCGGACACCAAGGGGCAATCCAGCACGGCCAATTCACCCAACCCACACACCCCCGGACACCAAGGGGCAATCCAGCACGGCCAATCCACCCAACCCACACACCCCCGGACACCAAGGGGCAACCCAGCACGGCCAATCCACCCAACCCACACATCCCCGGACACCAAGGGGCAACCCAGCACGGCCAATCCACCCAACCCACACATCCCCGGACACCAAGGGACAATCCAGCACGGCCAATCCACCCAACCCACACACCCCCGGACACCAAGGGGCAACCCAGCATGGCCAATCCACCCAACCCACACACCCCCGGACACCAAGGGGCAATCCAGCACGGCCAATCCACCCAACCCACACACCCCCGGACACCAAGGGGCAACCCAGCACGGTCAATCCACCCAACCCACACACCCCCGGACACCAAGGGGCAATCCAGCACGGCCAATCCACCCAACCCACACACCCCCGGACACCAAGGGACAACCCAGCACGGCTAATCCACCCAACCCACACACCCCCGGACACCAAGGGGCAACCCAGCATGGCCAACCCACCCAACCCACACACCCCCGGACACCAAGGGGCAATCCAGCACGGCCAATCCACCCAACCCACACACCCCCGGACACCAAGGGGCAATCCAGCATGGCGAATCCACCCAACCCACACACCCCCGGACACCAGGGGACAACCCAGCACGGCCAATCCACCCAACCCACACATCCCCGGACACCAAGGGGCAATCCAGCACGGCCAATCCACCCAACCCACACACCCCCGGACACCAAGGGGCAATCCAGCACGGCCAATCCACCCAACCCACACACCCCCGGACACCAAGGGGCAATCCAGCACGGCCAATCCACCCAACCCACACACCCCCGGACACCAAGGGGCAATCCAGCACGGCCAATCCACCCAACCCACACACCCCCGGACACCAAGGGACAATCCAGCACGGCCAATCCACCCAATCCACACACCCCCGGACACCAAGGGGCAACCCAGCACGGCCAATCCACCCCAACCCACACATCCCCGGACACCAAGAAACAACCCAGCACGGCCAATCCACCCAACCCACACATCCCCGGACACCAAGAAACAACCCAGCACGGCCAATCCACCCAATCCACACACCCCCGGACACCAAGGGACAACCCAGCACGGCCAATCCACCCCAACCCACACACCCCCGGACACCAAGGGGCAATCCAGCACGGCCAATCCACCCAACCCACACACCCCCGGACACCAAGGGGCAATCCAGCACGGCCAATCCACCCAACCCACACACCCCCGGACACCAAGGGGCAACCCAGCACGGCCAATCCACCCAACCCACACACCCCCGGACACCAAGGGGCAACCCAGCACGGCCAATCCACCCAACCCACACATCCCCGGACACCAAGAAACAACCCAGCATGGCCAATCCACCCCAACCCACACACCCCCGGACACCAAGGGGCAATCCAGCACGGCCAATCCACCCAACCCACACACCCCCGGACACCAAGGGGCAATCCAGCACGGCCAATCCACCCAATCCACACACCCCCGGACACCAAGGGGCAACCCAGCACGGCCAATCCACCCAACCCACACACCCCCGGACACCAAGGGGCAACCCAGCACGGCCAATCCACCCCAACCCACACATCCCCGGACACCAAGGGGCAACCCAGTACGGCCAATCCACCCAACCCACACACCCCCGGACACCAAGGGACAACCCAGCACGGCCAATCCACCCAATCCACACATCCCCGGACACCAAGGGGCAACCCAGCACGGCCAATCCACCCAATCCACACATCCCCGGACACCAAGGGGCAATCCAGCACGGCCAATCCACCCAATCCACACACCCCCGGACACCAAGGGGCAATCCAGCACGGCCAATTCACCCAACCCACACACCCCCGGACACCAAGGGACAACCCAGCACGGCCAATCCACCCAACCCACACACCCCCGGACACCAAGGGGCAACCCAGCACGGCCAATCCACCCAACCCACACATCCCCGGACACCAAGGGGCAATCCAGCACGGCCAATTCACCCCAACCCACACACCCCCGGACACCAAGGGGCAATCCAGCACGGCCAATCCACCCAACCCACACACCCCCGGACACCAAGGGGCAATCCAGCACGGCCAATCCACCCAACCCACACACCCCCGGACACCAAGGGGCAATCCAGCACGGCCAATCCACCCAACCCACACACCCCCGGTCACCAAGGGGCAATCCAGCACGGCCAATCCACCCAACCCACACACCCCCGGTCACCAAGGGGCAATCCAGCACGGCCAATCCACCCAACCCACACATCCCCGGACACCAAGAAACAACCCAGCACGGCCAATCCACCCCAACCCACACATCCCCGGACACCAAGGGGCAACCCAGTACGGCCAATCCACCCAATCCACACATCCCCGGACACCAAGGGGCAACCCAGCACGGCCAATCCACCCAATCCACACATCCCCGGACACCAAGGGGCAATCCAGCACGGCCAATCCACCCAATCCACACATCCCCGGACACCAAGGGACAACCCAGCACGGCCAATCCACCCAACCCACACACGCCCGGACACCAAGGGCAATCCAGCACGGCCAATTCACCCAACCCACACACCCCCGGACACCAAGGGACAACCCAGCACGGCCAATCCACCCAACCCACACACCCCCGGACACCAAGGGGCAACCCAGCACGGCCAATCCACCCAACCCACACATCCCCGGACACCAAGGGGCAATCCAGCACGGCCAATTCACCCAACCCACACACCCCCGGACACCAAGGGGCAATCCAGCACGGCCAATCCACCCAACCCACACACCCCCGGACACCAAGGGGCAACCCAGCACGGCCAATCCACCCAACCCACACATCCCCGGACACCAAGGGGCAACCCAGCACGGCCAATCCACCCAACCCACACATCCCCGGACACCAAGGGACAATCCAGCACGGCCAATCCACCCAACCCACACACCCCCGGACACCAAGGGGCAACCCAGCATGGCCAATCCACCCAACCCACACACCCCCGGACACCAAGGGGCAATCCAGCACGGCCAATCCACCCAACCCACACACCCCCGGACACCAAGGGGCAACCCAGCACGGTCAATCCACCCAACCCACACACCCCCGGACACCAAGGGGCAATCCAGCACGGCCAATCCACCCAACCCACACACCCCCGGACACCAAGGGACAACCCAGCACGGCTAATCCACCCAACCCACACACCCCCGGACACCAAGGGGCAACCCAGCATGGCCAACCCACCCAACCCACACACCCCCGGACACCAAGGGGCAATCCAGCACGGCCAATCCACCCAACCCACACACCCCCGGACACCAAGGGGCAATCCAGCATGGCGAATCCACCCAACCCACACACCCCCGGACACCAGGGGACAACCCAGCACGGCCAATCCACCCAACCCACACATCCCCGGACACCAAGGGGCAATCCAGCACGGCCAATCCACCCAACCCACACACCCCCGGACACCAAGGGGCAATCCAGCACGGCCAATCCACCCAACCCACACACCCCCGGACACCAAGGGGCAATCCAGCACGGCCAATCCACCCAACCCACACACCCCCGGACACCAAGGGGCAATCCAGCACGGCCAATCCACCCAACCCACACACCCCCGGACACCAAGGGACAATCCAGCACGGCCAATCCACCCAATCCACACACCCCCGGACACCAAGAAACAACCCAGCACGGCCAATCCACCCAACCCACACACCCCCGGACACCAAGAAACAACCCAGCATGGCTAATCCACCCAACCCACACACCCCCGGACACCAAGGGACAACCCAGCACGGCCAATCCACCCAACCCACACATCCCCGGACACCAAGGGGCAACCCAGCATGGCCAATCCACCCAACCCACACATCCCCGGACACCAAGGGGCAATCCAGCACGGCCAATCCACCCAACCCACACACCCCCGGATTCCAAGGGGCAACCCAGCATGGCCAATCCACCCAATCCACACACCCCCGGACACCAAGGGACAACCCAGCACGGCCAATCCACCCAACCCACACACCCCCGGACACCAAGGGGCAATCCAGCACAGCCAATCCACCCAACCCACACACCCCCAGTCACCAATGGGCAATCCAGCACGGCCAATCCACCCAATCCACACACCCCCGGACACCAAGGGCAATCCAGCACAGCCAATCCACCCAACCCACACATCCCCAGACACCAAGGGGCAACCCAGCACGGCCAATCCACCCAATCCACACACCCCCGGACACCAAGGGGCAACCCAGCACGGCCAATCCACCCAATCCACACACCCCCGGACACCAAGGGGCAACCCAGCACGGCCAATCCACCCCAACCCACACACCCCCGGTCACCAAGAAAAAACCCAGCACAGCCAATCCACCCAACCCACACATCCCCAGTCACCAAGGGGCAACCCAGCATGGCCAATCCACCCAATCCACACATCCCCGGACACCAAGGGGCAATCCAGCACGGCCAATCCACCCAACCCACACACCCCCGGTCACCAAGAAAAAACCCAGCACAGCCAATCCACCCCAACCCACACACCCCCAGACACCAAGGGGCAACCCAGCACGGCCAATCCACCCAACCCACACATCTCCGGTCACCAAGGGGCAACCCAGCACGGCCAATCCACCCAACCCACACATCCCCGGACACCAAGGGGCAATCCAGCACGGCCAATCCACCCAACCCACACACCCCCGGTCACCAAGAAAAAACCCAGCACAGCCAATCCACCCCAACCCACACACCCCCAGACACCAAGGGGCAATCCAGCACGGCCAATCCACCCAACCCACACACCCCCGGTCACCAAGAAAAAACCCAGCACAGCCAATCCACCCCAACCCACACACCCCCGGACACCAAGGGACAACCCAGCACGGCCAATCCACCCAACCACACACCCCCGGACACCAAGGGGCAACCCAGCACGGCCAATCCACCCAATCCACACACCCCCGGACACCAAGGGGCAATCCAGCACGGCCAATTCACCCAACCCACACACCCCCGGACACCAAGGGACAACCCAGCACGGCCAATCCACCCAACCCACACACCCCCGGACACCAAGGGGCAACCCAGCACGGCCAATCCACCCAACCCACACATCCCCGGACACCAAGGGGCAATCCAGCACGGCCAATTCACCCAACCCACACACCCCCGGACACCAAGGGGCAATCCAGCACGGCCAATCCACCCAACCCACACACCCCCGGACACCAAGGGGCAATCCAGCACGGCCAATCCACTCAACCCACACACCCCCGGACACCAAGGGGCAACCCAGCACGGCCAATCCACCCAACCCACACATCCCCGGACACCAAGGGGCAACACAGCACGGCCAATCCACCCAACCCACACACCCCCGGACACCAAGGGGCAATCCAGCACGGCCAATCCACCCAACCCACACACCCCCGGTCACCAAGGGGCAATCTAGCACGGCCAATCCACCCAACCCACACACCCCCGGTCACCAAGGCACAACCCAGCACGGCCAATCCACCCAACCCACACACCCCCGGATCCAACCCACACACCCCCGGACCCAACCCACACACCCCCGGACCCAACCCACACACCCCCAGACACCAAGGGGCAATCTAGCACGGCCAATCCACCCAATCCACACACCCCCGGACACCAAGGGGCAACCCAGCACGGCCAATCCACCCCAACCCACACATCCCCGGACACCAAGAAACAACCCAGCACGGCCAATCCACCCAACCCACACATCCCCGGACACCAAGAAACAACCCAGCACGGCCAATCCACCCAATCCACACACCCCCGGACACCAAGGGACAATCCAGCACGGCCAATCCACCCAACCCACACACCCCCGGACACCAAGGGGCAATCCAGCACGGCCAATCCACCCAACCCACACACCCCCGGACACCAAGGGGCAATCCAGCACGGCCAATCCACCCAACCCACACACCCCCGGACACCAAGGGGCAATCCAGCACGGCCAATCCACCCAACCCACACACCCCCGGACACCAAGGGGCAACCCAGCACGGCCAATCCACCCAACCCACACATCCCCGGACACCAAGAAACAACCCAGCATGGCCAATCCACCCCAACCCACACACCCCCGGACACCAAGGGGCAATCCAGCACGGCCAATCCACCCAACCCACACACCCCCGGACACCAAGGGGCAATCCAGCACAGCCAATCCACCCAACCCACACACCCCCGGACACCAAGGGGCAACCCAGCACGGCCAATCCACCCAACCCACACACCCCCGGACACCAAGGGGCAACCCAGCACGGCCAATCCACCCCAACCCACACATCCCCGGACACCAAGGGGCAACCCAGTACGGCCAATCCACCCAACCCACACACCCCCGGACACCAAGGGACAACCCAGCACGGCCAATCCACCCAATCCACACATCCCCGGACACCAAGGGGCAACCCAGCACGGCCAATCCACCCAATCCACACATCCCCGGACACCAAGGGGCAACCCAGCATGGCCAATCCACCCCAACCCACACACCCCCGGACACCAAGGGGCAATCCAGCACGGCCAATCCACCCAACCCACACATCCCCGGACACCAAGGGGCAATCCAGCACGGCCAATCCACCCAACCCACACACCCCCGGACACCAAGGGGCAATCCAGCACGGCCAATTCACCCAACCCACACACCCCCGGACACCAAGGGACAACCCAGCACGGCCAATCCACCCAACCCACACACCCCCGGACACCAAGGGGCAATCCAGCACGGCCAATCCACCCAACCCACACACCCCCGGTCACCAAGGGGCAATCCAGCACGGCCAATCCACCCAACCCACACACCCCCGGTCACCAAGGCACAACCCAGCACGGCCAATCCACCCAACCCACACACCCCCGGATCCAACCCACACACCCCCGGACCCAACCCACACACCCCCGGACCCAACCCACACACCCCCAGACACCAAGGGGCAATCTAGCACGGCCAATCCACCCAATCCACACACCCCCGGACACCAAGGGGCAACCCAGCACGGCCAATCCACCCCAACCCACACATCCCCGGACACCAAGAAACAACCCAGCACGGCCAATCCACCCAACCCACACATCCCCGGACACCAAGAAACAACCCAGCACGGCCAATCCACCCAACCCACACACCCCCGGACACCAAGGGGCAATCCAGCACGGCCAATCCACCCAACCCACACACCCCCGGACACCAAGGGACAATCCAGCACGGCCAATCCACCCAACCCACACACCCCCGGACACCAAGGGGCAATCCAGCACGGCCAATCCACCCAACCCACACACCCCCGGACACCAAGGGGCAATCCAGCACGGCCAATCCACCCCAACCCACACACCCCCGGACACCAAGGGGCAATCCAGCACGGCCAATCCACCCAACCCACACACCCCCGGACACCAAGGGGCAACCCAGCACGGCCAATCCACCCAACCCACACACCCCCGGACACCAAGGGGCAACCCAGCACGGCCAATCCACCCAACCCACACATCCCCGGACACCAAGAAACAACCCAGCATGGCCAATCCACCCCAACCCACACACCCCCGGACACCAAGGGGCAACCCAGCACGGCCAATCCACCCCAACCCACACATCCCCGGACACCAAGGGGCAACCCAGTACGGCCAATCCACCCAACCCACACACCCCCGGACACCAAGGGACAACCCAGCACGGCCAATCCACCCAATCCACACATCCCCGGACACCAAGGGGCAACCCAGCACGGCCAATCCACCCAATCCACACATCCCCGGACACCAAGGGGCAACCCAGCATGGCCAATCCACCCCAACCCACACACCCCCGGACACCAAGGGGCAATCCAGCACGGCCAATCCACCCAACCCACACATCCCCGGACACCAAGGGGCAATCCAGCACGGCCAATCCACCCAACCCACACACCCCCGGACACCAAGGGGCAATCCAGCACGGCCAATTCACCCAACCCACACACCCCCGGACACCAAGGGACAACCCAGCACGGCCAATCCACCCAACCCACACACCCCCGGACACCAAGGGGCAATCCAGCACGGCCAATCCACCCAACCCACACACCCCCGGTCACCAAGGGGCAATCCAGCACGGCCAATCCACCCAACCCACACATCCCCGGACACCAAGAAACAACCCAGCACGGCCAATCCACCCCAACCCACACATCCCCGGACACCAAGGGGCAACCCAGTACGGCCAATCCACCCAATACACACATCCCCGGACACCAAGGGGCAACCCAGCACGGCCAATCCACCCAATCCACACATCCCCGGACACCAAGGGGCAATCCAGCACGGCCAATCCACCCAATCCACACATCCCCGGACACCAAGGGACAACCCAGCACGGCCAATCCACCCAACCCACACACGCCCGGACACCAAGGGGCAATCCAGCACGGCCAATCCACCCAACCCACACACCCCCGGACACCAAGGGGCAATCCAGCACGGCCAATTCACCCAACCCACACACCCCCGGACACCAAGGGACAACCCAGCACGGCCAATCCACCCAACCCACACACCCCCGGACACCAAGGGGCAACCCAGCACGGCCAATCCACCCAACCCACACATCCCCGGACACCAAGGGGCAATCCAGCACGGCCAATTCACCCAACCCACACACCCCCGGACACCAAGGGGCAATCCAGCACGGCCAATCCACCCAACCCACACACCCCCGGACACCAAGGGGCAACCCAGCACGGCCAATCCACCCAACCCACACATCCCCGGACACCAAGGGGCAACCCAGCACGGCCAATCCACCCAACCCACACATCCCCGGACACCAAGGGACAATCCAGCACGGCCAATCCACCCAACCCACACACCCCCGGACACCAAGGGGCAACCCAGCACGGCCAATCCACCCAACCCACACACCCCCGGACACCAAGGGGCAATCCAGCACGGCCAATCCACCCAACCCACACACCCCCGGACACCAAGGGGCAACCCAGCACGGTCAATCCACCCAACCCACACACCCCCGGACACCAAGGGACAACCCAGCACGGCTAATCCACCCAACCCACACACCCCCGGACACCAAGGGGCAACCCAGCATGGCCAACCCACCCAACCCACACACCCCCGGACACCAAGGGGCAATCCAGCACGGCCAATCCACCCAACCCACACACCCCCGGACACCAAGGGACAACCCAGCACGGCTAATCCACCCAACCCACACACCCCCGGACACCAAGGGGCAACCCAGCATGGCCAACCCACCCAACCCACACACCCCCGGACACCAAGGGGCAATCCAGCACGGCCAATCCACCCAACCCACACACCCCCGGACACCAAGGGGCAATCCAGCATGGCGAATCCACCCAACCCACACACCCCCGGACACCAGGGGACAACCCAGCACGGCCAATCCACCCAATCCACACACCCCCGGACACCAAGGGGCAATCCAGCACGGCCAATCCACCCAACCCACACATCCCCGGACACCAAGGGGCAATCCAGCACGGCCAATCCACCCAACCCACACACCCCCGGACACCAAGGGGCAATCCAGCACGGCCAATCCACCCAACCCACACACCCCCGGACACCAAGGGGCAATCCAGCACGGCCAATCCACCCAACCCACACACCCCCGGACACCAAGGGGCAATCCAGCACGGCCAATCCACCCAACCCACACACCCCCGGACACCAAGGGACAATCCAGCACGGCCAATCCACCCAACCCACACACCCCCGGACACCAAGGGGCAATCCAGCACGGCCAATCCACCCAATCCACACACCCCCGGACACCAAGGGACAATCCAGCACGGCCAATCCACCCAACCCACACACCCCCGGACACCAAGAAACAACCCAGCACGGCCAATCCACCCAACCCACACACCCCCGGACACCAAGAAACAACCCAGCACGGCCAATCCACCCAACCCACACACCCCCGGACACCAAGAAACAACCCAGCACGGCCAATCCACCCAACCCACACACCCCCGGACACCAAGGGACAACCCAGCACGGCCAATCCACCCAACCCACACATCCCCGGACACCAAGGGGCAACCCAGCATGGCCAATCCACCCAACCCACACATCCCCGGACACCAAGGGGCAATCCAGCACGGCCAATCCACCCAACCCACACACCCCCGGATTCCAAGGGGCAACCCAGCATGGCCAATCCACCCAATCCACACACCCCCGGACACCAAGGGACAACCCAGCACGGCCAATCCACCCAACCCACACACCCCCAGACACCAAGGGGCAATCCAGCACAGCCAATCCACCCAACCCACACACCCCCAGTCACCAAGGGGCAATCCAGCACGGCCAATCCACCCAACCCACACATCCCCAGACACCAAGGGGCAACCCAGCACGGCCAATCCACCCAATCCACACACCCCCGGACACCAAGGGGCAACCCAGCACGGCCAATCCACCCAATCCACACACCCCCGGACACCAAGGGGCAACCCAGCACGGCCAATCCACCCCAACCCACACACCCCCGGTCACCAAGAAAAAACCCAGCACAGCCAATCCACCCAACCCACACATCCCCAGACACCAAGGGGCAACCCAGCACGGCCAATCCACCCAACCCACACACCCCCGGTCACCAAGAAAAAACCCAGCACAGCCAATCCACCCAACCCACACATCCCCAGACACCAAGGGGCAACCCAGCACGGCCAATCCACCCAACCCACACACCCCCGGTCACCAAGAAAAAACCCAGCACAGCCAATCCACCCCAACCCACACACCCCCAGACACCAAGGGGCAACCCAGCACGGCCAATCCACCCAACCCACACATCTCCGGTCACCAAGGGACAACCCAGCACGGCCAATCCACCCCAACCCACACACCCCCGGACACCAAGAAACAACCCAGCACGGCCAATCCACCCAACCACACACCCCCGGACACCAAGGGGCAACCCAGCACGGCCAATCCACCCAATCCACACACCCCCGGACACCAAGGGGCAACCCAGCACGGCCAATCCACCCAACCCACACACCCCCAGACACCAAGGGGCAACCCAGCACGGCCAATCCACCCAATCCACACATCCCCGGACACCAAGGGGCAATCCAGCACGGCCAATCCACCCCAACCCACACACCCCCGGACACCAAGGGACAACCCAGCACGGCCAATCCACCCCAACCCACACACCCCCGGACACCAAGGGACAACCCAGCACGGCCAATCCACCCAACCCACACACCCCGGACACCAAGGGACAACCTAGCAGGGCCAATCCACCCAACCCACACATCCCCGGACACCAAGGGGCAATCCAGCACGGCCAACCCACCCAATCCACACACCCCCGGACACCAAGAAACAACCCAGCACGGCCAACCCACCCAATCCACACACCCCCGGACACCAAGGACAATCCAGCACGGCCAATCCACCCAACCCACACATCCCCGGACACCAAGGGGCAACCCAGCACGGCCAACCCACCCAATCCACACACCCCCGGACACCAAGAAACAACCCAGCACGGCCAATCCACCCAACCCACACACCCCCGGACACCAAGGGCAATCCAGCACGGCCAATCCACCCAACCCACACATCCCCGGACACCAAGGGGCAATCCAGCACGGCCAACCCACCCAACCCACACACCCCCGGACACCAAGGCACAACCCAGCATGGCCAATCCACCCAACCCACACATCCCCGGACACCAAGGGACAACCCAGCCTTGCCAATTCAGCCAACCTGCACATCTTTGGACGTGGGAGAAAACTGGAGCACCCGGAGAAAACCGACACAGACACGAGGAGAATGTGCAAACTCCACACAGACAGTGACCTGTGGCTGGAATCGAACCGAGGTTTGTGGTTAGCAGCCCTGCTCGATCGACACGCTAACCACAAACATTCACTCCCTCCACCACCGACGCACAGTGGCAGCAGTGTGTACCATCTACAAGATGCACTGCAGTGACTCGCCAAGCCTCCTTCCACAGCACCTTCCGAACCCGCCATCTCTACCACCAAGAGGGACAAGGTGGGGGCGGGGTGGGGGGGGGGGGTAGTGCGGGCAGTAGACACATGGAGAACACCACCCCCTGCAAGGTCCCCCCTCCGAGCCACTCGCCATCCCGACTTGGAAATATATCGGCCGATCCTTCACTGTGGCTGGGGTCAAAATCCTGGGACTCCCTCCCTAACAGCACTGTGGGTGTACCTACACCACACACACGGGGGACTGACTGATGTCCAGTCACAATCCTGGGACTCCCTCCCTAACAGCACTGTGGGTGTACCTGCCCCCCACATGGGGACTGACTGATGTCCAATCACAATCCTGGAACTCCCTCCCAAACAGCACTGTGGGTGTACCTACACCACACACACACGGGGACTGCAGCGATTCAGGAGGTGAGTTACTCTCCGCAGGATTCCCAGTGGACAGGCTTTGAGGCAGAGTCAGGAGGTGAGTTACTCTCCACAGGATTCCCAGTGGACAGGCTTTGAGGGAGAGTCAGGAGGTGAGTTACTCTCCGCAGGATTCCCAGTGGACAGGCTTTGAGGCAGAGTCAGGAGGTGAGTTACTCTCCGCAGGATTCCCAGTGGACAGGCTTTGAGGGAGAGTCAGGAGGTGAGTTACTCTCTGCAGGATTCCCAGTGGACAGGCTTTGGGGGGGGAGTCAGGAGGTGAGTTACTCTCCGCAGGATTCCCAGTGGACAGGCTTTGAGGGAGAGTCAGGAGGTGAGTTACTCTCCGCAGGATTCCCAGTGGACAGGCTTTGAGGGAGAGTCAGGAGGTGAGTTACTCTCCGCAGGATTCCCAGTGGACAGGCTTTGAGGGAGAGTCAGGAGGTGAGTTACTCTCCACAGGATTCCCAGTGGACAGGCTTTGAGGGAGAGTCAGGAGGTGAGTTACTCTCTGCAGGATTCCCAGTGGACAGGCTTTGAGGGAGAGTCAGGAGGTGAGTTACTCTCCGCAGGATTCCCAGTGGACAGGCTTTGGGGGGAGAGTCAGGAGCTGAGTTACTCTCCACAGGATTCCCAGTGGACAGGCTTTGGGGGGAGAGTCAGGAGCTGAGTTACTCTCCGCAGGATTCCCAGTGGACAGGCTTTGGGGAGAGAGTCAGGAGCTGAGTTACTCTCCACAGGATTCCCAGCCTCTGACCTGCTCTGGTAGCCACAATATTTATCTGGATTGGAGGGGTTGGAGGAGGAGAGGCTGGAAGGGGAGGGACAGGAAGGGACAAGGATGGGAAGGGGAGGAGGAGTGGATGGGTGGCGGGGAAAGGGGAGAGATTGGAAGGGAAGGGGGAGGAGGACAGGGAGGGGTCAGAGGGGGGAATGGGACGGGCCGAAGGAGGAGAGACTGGAGGGTGAGGGGCTGGAGTAGGAGGGGCTGGAAGGGGTGTGGAGGAGGGGCTGAAGGGGGAGGGGCTGGAGTAGGAGGGGCTGGAAGGGGTGTGGAGGAGGGGCTGAAGGGGGAGGGGCTGGAGTAGGAGGGGCTGGAAGGGGTGTGGAGGAGGGGCTGAAGGGGGAGGGGCTGGAGTTGGAGGGGCTGGAAGGGGTGTGGAGGAGGGGCTGAAGGGGGAGGGGGAGGGGCTGGAGTAGGAGAGGCTAGAGTGGATGGGACTGGAAGGGGTGTGGGAGGGGCTGAAGGGGGAGGAGTGAGGGGGAGGGGAGGGGCTGGAGGGAAGCTGGAGGGTCTGGAGGGAAAGAGGATGAGGGGGTGGGGCTAGAGGGGAAGTGGGGGAGTGGCTGGAGGGGGAGGGGATGAGAGGGAGGTGAGGGAGAGGAGGGAAGGGGGTGGGGCTGGAGGTGAGGAAGAGGGGTCGGAGGAAAAGGGGAGGGGTTGGAAGGAAGTGGAGGAGGGAGGGGGACAACATGGGGTTAGATGACATGGGAGTAGATGCAGAGGGGAGGGTACCACGGCAACCAGGCATCCTCAATGGGACTGCTCAGGAGTGATTGTTGGCACAGCACTCTTGCTGGGATTGCCCTGTACCTGTAGCGGTGTGGGCAGGTCCTGGGTGGGGGGGAATACACCACTGTTTCTGCTGCCTGCCCCCAGGTAGGGGGGAGGGAGTAGCCCTGGGCATCGAGTCACCCACTGCCCCTTCGCCCTCACCACCCATGAGGTCTTCTGTGTGTGCCAAATCCGGGAGTGGTGGCAATGGGGGGAGGGCAGCCAGAGGGGCAAGCCCACAGGGTGGAGGCGCTCACCCCATCCCCCCCCCCCCCACACAGCCTCCCCCACCCCCCCCCCCCCCCCTTAGGCCCAACCCCCACTCCACCTCCCCATCCCTTGGCCGCACATCCAAAAGCTTGTCGTCCCATCACCCTAGCACTGGTGGGACCCTGTTGTGTGCCAAGGGGCTGCTCCCTCCCCTCCACTGCGACGGGACACCGGAAAGGGACATCGGGCAGGGGGTGGGTTAATGCAGGGCGCTATGGAAATGATGTGGGTATGCCGGCGTTGGACTGGCGTAAACACAGTAAAAAGTCTGACAACACCAGGTTTAAATAAATCGGTTGGACTAAAACCTGGTGTTGTCAGACTTTTTGCTATGGAAATGCACAGCGGGATTTTGTTTCGATGGCTCGATCCCAGGTTCAAAGTGGCCACTCGGCCCATTGCAATAGGGACGGCACAGGGTGAGAGCAGCTTGGCTAGACCAGCTGCCTCCCCTGCCCCCGGAGCGTGGGGGGCCCCGGTATCCATCACTTACCCTGAATTTTCTGAGTCACTAAATCCATGTTTACATCTCAGGAATCGATTACCAACCGCCAAGGTTGTTCCTCCATCTGTCGCACAGTGTAGAGGGAGCTTTACTCTGTATCTAACCCTGTGCTGTACCTGTCCTGGGAGTGTTTGATGGGGACAGTGTAGAGGGAGATTTACTCTGTATCTAACCCCGTGCTGTACCTGTCCTGGGAGTGTTTGATGGGGACAGTGTAGAGGGAGATTTACTCTGTATCTAACCTCGTGCTGTACCTGTCCTGGGAGTGTTTGATGGGGACAGTGTAGAGGGAGATTTACTCTGTATCTAACCCCGTGCTGTACCTGTCCTGGGAGTGTTTGATGGGGACAGTGTAGAGGGAGATTTACTCTGTATCTAACCTCGTGCTGTACCTGTCCTGGGAGTGTTTGATGGGAACAGTGTAGAGGGAGATTTACTCTGTATCTAACCCCATGCTGTACCTGTCCTGGGAGTGTTTGATGGGGGGACAGTGTAGAGGGAGCTTTACTCTGTATCTAACCCCATGCTGTACCTGTCCTGGGAGTTTTTGATGGGTGACAGTGTAGAGGGAGCTTGCTCTGTATCTAACCTGATTTGGGAGATCTTGCTATGGACTTGCAGCAGATGGAAAAGATTGAGTACGTGGACATTAAGGAGGAGGATGTGTTAGAACTTTTGAATTCTATCAAAATAGATAAGTCGCCGGGACCAGATGGGATGTACCCCAGGATACTGTGGGAGGCCAGGGAAGTGATTGCAGAGCCCCTGGCGATGATCTTTGCGTCGTCAATGGAGATGGGAGAGGTTCCGGAAGATTGGAGGATTGCGGATGTAGTCCCTATTTTCAAGAAAGGGAACAGAGATAGCCCGGGAAATTACCGCCCGGTGAGTCTGACCTCAGTGGTTGGTAAGCTGATGGAGAGGCTTCTGAGGGACAAGATTTACAAGCATTTGGAGAGGTTTGACATGATCAGGAATAGTCAGCATGGATTTGTCAAGGGCAGGTCGTGCCTTACGAGCCTAGTTGAGTTCTTCGATAATGTGACTGAACACATTGACGAAGGAAGTGCCGTGGACGTAGTGTACATGGACTTCAGCAAGGCGTTTGATAAGGTCCCCCATGCAAGACATCTTGAGAAGGTGAGAGGGCATGGGATCCAAGGGCCTTTGGCCTTGTGGATCCAGAACTGGCTTGCCTGCAGAAGGCAGAGAGTGGTTGTGGATGGGTCTTTTTCGGAATGGAGGTCAGTCACCAGTGGGGTGCCCCAGGGATCTGTTCTGGGACCCTTGCAGTTTGTCATTTTCATAAATGACCTGGATGAGGAAGTGGAGGGATGGGTTAGCAAGTTCGCTGATGACACGAAGGTCGGTGGTGTTGTGGATGGTCTGGAAGGATGTCAAAAGTTGCAGCAGGACATAGATAGGATGCAGGAATGGGCGGAGAAGTGGCAGATGGACTTCAACGCGGATAAATGTGTAGTCGTCCATTTCGGCAGAACCAACGGGATGAACGAGTACACTATCAAGGGCAGGAGTCTTAGTAGCGTTGAAGAGCAGAAGGATCTCGGGGTCCGGGTCCACAGGACTCTTAAATCGGCCTCGCGGGTGGAGGAGGTGGTCAAGAAGGCGTATGGTGTACTGGCCTTCATTAATCGAGGGATTGAGTTTAGGAGTCGGGAGGTAATGCTGCAACTTTACAGGACCCTCGTCAGGCCTCATTTGGAGTACTGTGCGCAGTTCTGGTCGCCTCACTATAGGAAAGACGTAGAAGCTATTGAAAGGGTGCAGAGGAGATTTACAAGGATGTTGCCTGGACTGGGAGGCATGCCTTATGAAGATAGGTTGAGGGAGCTGGGACTCTTTTCCCTGGAGAGGCGAAGGTTGAGAGGCGACCTGATAGAAGTTTATAAAATGTTGAGAGGAATAGATAGGGTGGACTCTCAGAGGCTATTTCCCCGGGTTAAAATGGTCGCTACGAGAGGACACAGATTTAAGGTGCGGGGAGGGAAGTACAGAGGTGATGTTAGGGGTAAGTTTTTCACTCAGAGGGTAGTGAGTGAATGGAATCGGCTGCCGTCATCGGTGGTGGAGGCGAACTCGCTGGGGTCTTTTAAAAGACTTCTGGATGAGTATATGGGGTTTAATGGGATTGGGGGTTATAGATAGGTCTATAGATTGGTGGGGTTGATGTGATCGGCGCAACTCGAGGGCCGAAGGGCCTGTTTGTGCTGTAATGTTCTATGTTCTATGTTTAACCCTGTGCTGTACCTGTCCTGGGAGTGTTTGATGGGGGGACAGTGTAGACGGAGCTTTATTCTGTATCTAACCCCGTGCTGTACCTGTCCTGGGAGTGTTTGATGGGGGGATAGTGTAGAGGGAGATTTACTCTGTATCTAACCCCGTGCTGTACCTGTTCTGGGGGTGTTTGATGGGGGGATAGTGTAGAGGGAGATTTACTCTGTATCTAACCCCGTGCTGTACCTGTTCTGGGGGTGTTTGATGGGGGGACAGTGTAGAGGGAGATTTACTCTATATCTAACCCTGTGCTGTACCTGTCCTGGGAGTGTTTGATGGGGACAGTGTAGAGGGACCTTTACTCTGTATCTAACCCCGTGCTGTACCTGTCATGGTGGTGTTTGATGGGGGGACAGTACAGAGGGAGCTTTACTCTGTATCTAACCCCGTGCTGTACCTGTTCTGGGGGTGTTTGATGGGGGGATAGTGTAGAGGGAGCTTTACTCTGTATCTAACCCCGTGCTGTACCTGTTCTGGGGGTGTTTGATGGGGGGATAGTGTAGAGGGAGATTTACTCTGTATCTAACCCCGTGCTGTACCTGTCCTGGGAGTGTTTGACGCGGGGACAGTGTAGCTGGAGCTTTACTCTGTATCTAACCCCGTGCTGTACCTGTCCTGGGAGTGTTTGATGGGGACAGTGTAGAGGGAGATTTACTCTGTATCTAACCCCGTGCTGTACCTGTCCTGGGAGTGTTTGATGGGGACAGTGTAGAGGGAGATTTACTCTGTATCTAACCCCGTGCTGTACCTGTCCTGGGAGTGTTTGATGGGGACAGTGTAGAGGGAGATTTACTCTGTATCTAACCCCGTGCTGTACCTGTCCTGGGAGTGTTTGATGGCAGACAGTGTGGAGGGAATTGATCCCAGTGTGTTATTGGAATCTCAGTGCTGTTGGCCGTCTGGTGATATTTGACAGGAACAGTCATGGCAGTTCCCGAAATCCATCCCATTTGCTGCTTCCGACTTTTATAACATGGAAATTGATCCCCCCGTCTTTGAGAACAAACCCCCAAAGAGGAATACCCCACCCTATAATCTGTAAGAAGTGTGTGTGAAGTGGTGTGACCTGCTCTTTTGCAACCTCTAGTGGTCAAATAAATCCCAGACACTCTCTCTCAAATCAACACCGAACAATTTATTTACCTAACTAGCATGAGAGTTAACTAACTATTAACAACCCAAATAACTCCTTTCTTACTATTAACTATTCCCGAATAAAACAAGATTCTAATGGAATGCTGTTCAAATAAATACAAGTCCCACTCATTAACAAAAACAGAATTTGGTCGTTCTCTAAATTACGACCAGGTTTTGTCCCTTCCTGAATTTTCTGGGTTTCTCTGTTGATTCTTCGTCCTGGAACTTCTTTCTTCTTTGACACTTTTGCTATCTTGATGGTGCTTTGTCTTAAGATATATATGAAGTTATGAGGGCCAGCAAGTCTCTCTGTCTCTCTCCCTCTCGAGCTGTTATTTCTGGCAGTTAGCAGTTGCTCTGTCTCTCTACCAGAAGGATGTGGAGGCTTCGGAGAGGTGGCACGGTGGCAGAGTGGTTAGCGCTGCTGCCTCACAGCGCCGGGGGCCCAGGTTCGATTCCTGGCTTGGGTCCCTGCCTGTGAGAAGTCTGCACACTCTCCCCGCGTCTGCGTGGGCTTCGTCCGGGTGCTCCGGCCCCCCCCCCCACATATTGAGGTTGGGTGTATCGGCCACGCTAAATTCTCCCTCAGTGTAATCCGAACAGGCACAGGCGTGTGTTGGCTCGAGAATTATCGCAGTAAGTTCATTGCAGTGTGAATGTTCGCCTATTTGTGACTAAATAAAGAGTAAAGTTTTCCCAGAATGTTGCCTGGGATGGAGGGTATTAGCTATGGGGAGGGATTGGATAAGCTGGGATCGTTCTCCCTGGAAAGACAGAGGCTGAGGGGGCAACCTGATGGAAGCCCACAAAACCACGAGGGGTATAGATAGGGTCAACAGTCAGAAGATTTTCCCCAGGATGGAAATGACAATCACAAAGGGGGGCACACGTTCAAGATAAGAGGGGGAAGGTTCAGTGGAGATGCGCTGGGGAAGGTCTTTACACAGAGGGTGGTGTAAAAGAACAGAGAACAAAAACAGCCCGGGAAACAGGCCCTTCGGCCCAACGAGCCCGCGCCGCCATTTCAACACTACCAGTCCCCCCCTCTCCACCTATGACTCTTATCTATTGTTTTATGGCCATCCACATTGAGGGAAACTAATTTAGGGACAATTTATTACCTACAATCAGCCTAATAGCACATCTTTGGGGTGTGGGAGGAAACCGGAGCACCCGGAGAAAACCCACCCAAGCACGGGGAGAATGCGCAAACTCCCACAGACACCGGCCCAAATCCTCTAGCGGTCAAACATACAGAGGGTGGTGGGTGCCCGGAACCCGCCGCCGGGTGAGGCAGCGGGAGCGGATACGAGAGTGACTTCCAAGGGACGCCCCGAAAATACATGAATACGATGGGAACAGAGGGACACGGCCCCCGGAAGGGCAGGGGGCCCCAGCCCAGACGGGCAGCATGGTTCAGTACAAGCTTGGAGGGGCCAAATGGCCTGTTCCTGTGCTGCAACCTCCCTTGTTCTTTTGTATCTCTCCCCTCTCACCTTAAACCTGTGCCCTCTAGTTTTAGACTCCCCTACCTTTGGGAAAAGATATTGACTATCTAGCTGATTTATGCCCCTCATTATTTTATAGACCTCTATAACATCACCACTAAGACTCCTACACTCCAGGGAAAAGAATTCCAGTCCATCCAGCCTCTCCTTATAACTCAATCAATCAAGTCCTGGTAGCATCCTAGTAAATCTTTTCTGCACTCTTTCTAGTTTAATAATATCCTTTCTATAATAGGGTGACCAGAACTGTACACAGTATTCCAAATGTGGCCTTACCAATGTCTTGTACAACTTCAACAAGACGTCCCAACTCCTGTATTCAATGTTCTGACGATGAAACCAAGCATGCTGAATGCCTTCTTCACCACTCTGTCCACCTGTGACTCCACTTTCAAGGAGCTATGAACCTGTACCCCTAGATCTCTTTGTTCGGTAACTCTCCCCAACCCCCTACCATTAACTGAGTAAGTCCTGCCCCGGTTCAATCGACCAAAATGCATCACCTCGCACTCATCTAAATTAAACTGCATCTGCCATTCGTCAGCCCACTGGCCCAATTGATCAAGATGTCCAATCACAATCCTGGAACTCCCTCCCCAACAGCACCGTGAGTGCACCTACACCACACACACACGGGGACCGACCGACGCCCAACCACAATCCTGGAACTCCTTCCCCAACAGCACCGCGAGCGCACCCACACCACACACGGGGGACTGACTGATGTCCAACCACAATCCCGGAACTCCCCCCCCAACAGCACCGCGGGTGCACCCACACCACACACAGGGGACTGACTGATGTCCAACCACAATCCCTCCCCAACAGCACTGCCGCTGCACCCACACCACAGGGGGACTGACTGATGTCCAATCACAATCCCTTTGTTCTGACAACAATCCCACCCAGGCCTTAACACCATATATTTGCCGTGCTAGCCCCCCAAATGCTAAGAGGCAATTTAGCACAGACAATCAACCTAACCCACAAATCTTTGCACTGTGGATGAAACCCACGCAGATACAGGGAGAACATGCAAACTCCACACAGATAGTAACCCAAGGCTGGAATTGAACCCAGGTCCCTAGCACTGAGGCATAGTATGACTACCAGAACATGTCAAGGGTTAGGAATCCTGCAGCGAGTAACTCACCTCCTGACCCCATTTCCTCCACAAACCATAAGGCACAAGTCTGGAATGTGATGGAATACTTTCCACTTGCCTGGTTGAGTGCAGCTCCAATTACACAAGGTCAACACCATCCAGGATAAAGCAGTCCCACTTGATTGTTATCCCTTCCATAAACATTCAATCCCTCCGCCACCAATGCACAGTAGCAGTCATGTGTACCATCTACAAGATGCTCTGTAGGAACTCACCAAGGTTCCTTACACAGTACCTTCAAAATCCACAACCAGTAGAATAGCCAGTCCACCTAACCTGCACATCTTTGGACTGTGGGAGGAAACCAGAGTGCCCAAAGAAAACCCACGCAGACTTGGGGAGAATGTGCAAACTCCACACAGACAGACCCCAGGCCAGAATCTAACCAGAGTCCCTAGCACTGGGATGCTGCAGTGCTGGCCACTGCACTGCCCTCCACTTGAAACCTATAGCCATTCCTTTACTGTTGCTGGGCCAAAATTCTGGAATTCCCTCAGCTTTAGTTTCACTAAAAGAAGGCAAAATGTGGGCAAGTTCCTTCTGCCCACAAAGGGCGAGGCTTGCCAGGACTGTATTTGAAGCTTTGAGCAGGTGTTAAGTGCACCACTGCAGGGTAGACTGATGATCTTCAAATGAGTTTTGGTGTCATTATTGGCGCAGTCAAGATTGTTTGATGCAGGCTGTCCAATAGCTAAATATTCAACCTTATTGGACTCTGCGATATTCTTTTATTTTCCCTGGGTGAAAATTGACCCATATATCACCTGTCCTGCTGGGTTGTGTGCTGCTGAGACACCATTAAGCAATCTTGTAGAAGTTACAAAGTAATCTTTATTAACTTCAGTTAGGAGGATAGAGTGGAGAGGTTGGGGCTGTTCTCCTCAGAGGGAAGAATGCTAAGATGAGGTTTAATAGAGATACTCATGAAGTGACACTCAGTGGTTTGCACTGCTGCCTTACAGCACCAGGGACTTTATAAGAACATAAGAACATAAGAAATAGGAGCAGGAGTAGGCCATCTGGCCCTTCGAGCCTGCCCCGCCATTCAATAAGATCATGGCTGATCTGTCGTGGCTCAGTTCCACCTTCCTGCCCTCTCCCCATAACCCTTAATCCCTTCTCTTATCAAAAACCCATCAACCCGTTTCTTAAAAATATTTAGCGAGGCAGCCTCCACCACTTCAACGGGCAGAGAATTCCAGAGATTCACCACCCTTTGAGTGAAGAAGTTCCTCCTCAACTCTGTTCTAAACCGCCCTCCCTTTATCTTGAGGCTGTGCCCCCTAGTCCTACTGTCTTTTTTGAGCGGGAAGAGTCTCTCCACCTCTATCCTATCCATCCCATTCATCATCTTATACGTCTCAATGAGATCTCCCCTCATTCTTCTAAACTCTAACGAGTACAAGCCCAGTTTATTCAGCCTCTCCTCATAGCTCAATCCCCTCAACTCCAGTATCAGCCGAGTAAACCTCCTCTGCACTCCCTCCAGGGCCAAAACATCCTTGCGCAGGTGCGGCGCCCAATTGAACTTTGGGTTCAATTCCAGCCTCAGGTGGTCAAAAAACAGTACAGCACAGAAATAGGCCTTTCGGCCTCCAAGCTTGCACCAATCATGTTGTCCTAGCTAGACCAACAGCCTATATCCCTCTAATCCCCATCTGTTTACGTGTCTGTCCAGATAAGTCTTAAATATTGCTAACGTGTCTGCCTCAATCACTTCACTTGGTAGTATATTCCAGGCCCCCACCAATCTATGTGAAAAAAACTTTCCCTGCACATCTCCATTGAACCTTTGGTTGTCAAATAGGAGGCAGAGAGTGGGGGTCAATGGATGCTATTCGGATTGGCGGTTGGTGACTAGTGGGGTGCCCCAGGGGTCGGTGCTGGGGCCTCAGCTATTTACCATTTATATAGATGATCTGGAGGAGGGAACCGAGTGCAGGGTGTCGAAATTTGCTGATGACACCAAGATTGGGGGAAAGGCAAATTGTGCGGAGGGTGTGGAGAGTCTGCAGAAGGATCTAGATAGGCTGGGCGAATGGGCCAGGAAATGGCAAATGGAATTTAATGTTGGCAAGTGTGAGGTGGTCCACTTTGGTAGGAGGAATGGTAGGAAGGACTATTACTTACGGGGCGAAAAACTACAGCAGGCGACGGTGCAGAGGGACCTCGGGATCCTTGTGCATGAGTCGCAAAAACCCAGCTTGCAGGTGCAGCAGGTGGTCAGGAAGGCGAATGGGATGCTGGCCTTCATAGCGAGGGGGATTGAATATAAAAGTAGGGAGGTCTTGCTGCAGCTGTATAGGGCATTGGTGAGGCCGCAGCTGGAGTACTGTGTGCAGTTTTGGGCGCCGCACCTGCGCAAGGATATTTTGGCCCTGGAGGGAATGCAGAGGAGGTTTACTCGGCTGATACCGGAGTTGAGGGGATTGAGCTATGAGGAGAGGCTGAATAAACTAGGCTTGTACTCGTTAGAGTTTAGAAGAATGAGGGGAGATCTCATTGAGACGTATAAGATGATGAATGGGATGGATAGGATAGAGGTGGAGAGACTCTTCCCGCTCAAAAAAGACAGTAGGACTAGGGGGCACAGCCTCAAGATAAAGGGAGGGCGGTTTAGAACAGAGTTGAGGAGGAACTTCTTCACTCAAAGGGTGGTGAATCTCTGGAATTCTCTGCCCGTTGAAGTGGTGGAGGCTGCCTCGCTAAATATTTTTAAGAAACGGGTTGATGGGTTTTTGATAAGAGAAGGGATTAAGGGTTATGGGGAGAGGGCGGGAAGATGGAGCTGAGTCACGACAGATCAGCCATGATCTTATTGAATGGCGGGGCAGGCTCGAAGGGCCAGATGGCCTACTCCTGCTCCTATTTCTTATGTTCTTATGTTCTTTCCCTCCCTACTTTGAACTCGCGCCCCCTTGTAATTTTCATTTCTGGCCTGGGAAAACTGTTCACCCTAAATATACTCTCATAATTTTATAAACTTCTATCAGGTCACTCCTCAGTCTCAGTTTTTCCAGGAAGAATAATAATCCAGTTTATTCAATCTCTCCTTGTAGCTAATACCCTCCATGCCAGGCAACACCATCTGTGTTCTGCCTATATCTGCATGGGTTTCCTATGAAATGCAGTTTCCTCCCACTGTACAAAGATGTGTAAGTTTGGTTGATTGGCCATGTTAAATTGCCCCTTTGTGTCAGGGGAATTAGCAGGGTAAATACATGGGGTTCCAGGGACAGGGCCTGGATGAGACTGTTGTCAGTGCAGGCTCAATGAACTGAAAGGCCTCATGCACTGTAGGGATTCTAAAACCATGAGGGGGCTGGACAGAGCAGATCGGGAGAACCTGTTCCTGTTTGTAAAAGGATCAGGAATGGATTTAAAATGATTTGCCAAAGAAGCAAATGGGATGTGAGAAGAAACTTTTTCACACAGAGTGGTTGCAGCCTGGAACGCTACTGGCTGGAAGTGTGATGGAGGCAGGTTCAACTGATGCATTCAAGAGGGCATTAGATAATTAATTGAATAGAAACAATGTGAAGGAGTACAGGGAAATAGCATTAAGTCATAATGCTGATTTGGAGAGCCAGTATAGACACAATGGGCCAAATGGCCTTCTGCACCGTAATAATTCTATGCTTCTGTGAATGTGACTGAACTGTGTACATATATTTATGGGTGGGTGTCAATCTAAACTACTGACTAGATCGAGTGCCCTTCTTATAGTGTCCAGTTTGGGGACACGGCTGGTTTCCTGATAGTCAGAATTGAGATAATGTAACCCCGTTAATAAATTTATTCATGAGGGTAATGCCTTTTTAATATACTTTATGACAAATGATAAGGAGAGAGACATGTAGTAGCTGAATCCAAGGTTGACTCGTTATCTTGAATTGGTTGTTAGTGTAGCTATTAGCACACTCAGGATTGCTCAGCCAGTGCCACCCAATCACAGAATTGCATCTAACATTGAATCTTTTGGTTTGGTTTTGCAAATGAGGGCTGGTTGAGCATTGACTATTTCTTCTCTATCCTTTGGTTTCCTCCCATGTCATGATGTGGATGTGCCAGCGTTGGACTGGGGTAAACACAGTAAAAAGTTTGACAACACCAGGTTTTAGTCCAACCGATTTATCTGATAGTCTGAGTTTTATATGCTCTGTCCGAGGCCAGAACTCTCCATTCACCTGACGAAGAGGGAGTCCCCTCGAAAGCTTGTGAGTTTACTATCAAATAAATCGGTTGGACTAAAACCTGGTGTTGTCAGACTTTTTACCGCGTTCCTCCCATGTTCCAAAGACATGTAGGTTAGGTGGCTTGGCCCTGGTAAGCATGTGAGGTTAGTGATAGGGTGGGGTAAATTGCTTTGTCAGAGAGAGTGGGTGTAGACTCAGTGAACTGAATAGCCTCTTGCACTGTAGGGATTCTATGATTTACGGGATGTGGGTGTTATTGACTGGGCCAGCATTTATTTCCCATTCCTAATTGCCCCTTAATTGCTGCAGTCTCTGAGGTGTAGATGTACCCACAATGCTGTTAGAGAGGGAGTTCCAGGATTTTGACCCTGTGACAGTGAAGAAACAGGGCTATACTTCCAAGTCAGGAGGGTGAGTGACTTGGAGGGGAACTTGCAAACAAAGAAAGAAACATGTAGTTTGACCTGATCGGGACTGACATATAACTTACCTACCCTTCATTGCACATGCATACAGTAGCTGCCTTGCACTTTGTGGGGCCCCAAGCTCACCCTTCATTTCTGCCCCCAGCCCCTTCCGTCATGTCTTGTCCATCCCCCCCCAAATGCTGTTTGCATTTCAAATGCAAAACAGATATTGGTCTTGTTTCAGCCAATGTTCACCCCTGGTGTGAACAAATTCTGCCAGAATATTAGAGAATTCCGTACATGCCCTCGCTGAATGTTTTTTAAGTTAAAAAAACAAATAACACTGATCAAACATATCTCATTTTTTTAGACAGTAAATGCTAGTTTAAAATTATATTGTGATCCCACACAAAGTGCAGTTTTAAACTCATCCTTTCAGTATTTCTCTGCTAACACAGCATTTCCCAACCTTTTAGTACAGTTATATAATCAACAGCGATAATGGGAGTCAGTCTGATACATGACCATAGAACACTGAAACCACAGGGTAGCCACTCACTTATTCATTCTACCCTGAAAGTAATGAGATTGGCACAAAGAGCCCCATCATGATTACACATAATTAGTTAGTTCTTTCTCAGTGACACAAACACTAATCCCCAAGAAATAAAATAGCTGAGAAAAAAAGAAAACGCTGCTCGGTTTCTTTCCACCCTTGCACCAAGGCACTGGTTAGGTTTATAATCAATGTAAACTTAAAATAATCTTTAATCGCTTGCAAATGAAATTGAAAGGGTGATCTCCTGGAAGAGTTCAAATCAGACCACTCTCTACTTTTGTAGCCAAGCCATGAATCTTGTAACTACTGCTTGGTGTGACTCCTGCTCTGTCCAAGACCACAAGAAACTATAAAGGGTCATAAATGAAGCCCAGTCCATCACCAGCCTCCTACACATTGACACCATCTACTCTTCCCACTGCCTCAGAAAAATGACCAGCATGATTAATGATCCCACACATCCCGGACGTTCTCTCTTCCACCTTCTTCCATCAGAGAAAAATACAAAAGTCTGAGATCACGTACTAACTGATTCAGAAACAACTTCTTCCCTACTGCCATCAGACTTTTGAATAGATCTATCTCACGTTAGTTGCTCTTTCTCTACACGCTAGTTATGACTGTAACACTACATTCTGCAATCTCTCCTTTCCTTCCCTATGTATGGTATGTTTTATCTGTATAGTACACAAAGAAAACTACTTTTCACTGTATACTGATACGTGTGACAATAATTAAATCAAATCCACTCACTCATCTCAATCTCTATCGCTAAATTATACACATTGTTTTTATTGCAGTCTCTTGGACTTTGCTCCCACTGTGTAAATTACTCCAACAAGGCAATTATCCTTAATGAAGTGTAAACACTTAGTGATCAGTTTTCACACAGGCTTCTGAAGAGCAATGATAAAGGCCAGACTGGATACATTTCCTTAAAAAAAACCTAGCGTAATGAAAGACAGAATAAATATAAATGAAAAACGGAACTGAGAACATAATTTTGTCCTTTTTTAAAAAATAATTGCTTTAGATTCAACATAAGTAACATGACTGTTATTTAAAATCACATTGTGGGAAAAAAACTTACCCTGAAAGAAGTCACCTCAGTGACTTTGGATCAACACTTTCCCACTCTAAGCAGACTAGACCAATGTTGCCCTGCAGTGTCAGTGGACAGGCCCATTGAGCCTATCAGCAAATTCAGAGTTCTCAGGCTCTGACTGATGCTCCCAGACACCATACAACATGCCCCCCGCCATTTAATTTATTTATTAGTGTCATGAGTAGGCTTACGTTAACACTGCAATGAAGTTATTATGAAAATCCCCTCGTCGCCATGCTCCAGCATTTGTTCAGGTATACTGAGGGAGAATTTAGCATAGCCAATGCACCTAACCAGCATGTCTTTCAGACTGGGAGGAAACCAGAGCACCCCAAACCCACGCAGACATGGGGAGAATGTGCAGACCCGGCATAGACAGTGGCCCAAGCCAGGAATTGAAACCGGGTCCTGGGCGCTGTGAAGCAGCAGTGCTAACCATTGTGCCACTCCACTGGTCGGGGCTGTGTGCTGAGGCACCCACCATGTGTTTCAAAGAACAAAGAACAACCCAGCACGGGAAACAAGCCCTTCGGCCCAACGAGCCCGCGCCGCCATCTTAACAAAGCATTTTCCTACACCTACCTTGCCCCTTGTGTGTGCGAATGGTACCCCTATTGTAACCAGATTCAGGGAGAATAGTGTAGGGTCAATTTGGAACACCAGTCAGCCTAAGAGCACATCTTTGGGGTGTGGGAGGAAACCCATGCAACCACAGGGAGAATGCGCAAACTCCCACAGACACTGGCCCAAATCCATGCATCTGCACAACAAACAGTGATAGTCACTGAGTTGTTGTGGTGCCCATCTGCTGGTCCAGGTTTAAGCACACAACACGACACAAAGTACTTGGCCACTCTCGAAACATCCAAGAGCAGCCCACGCACAACTCACTGTGTGCATGCCGCTCGTTAGACAACAAGGTGGACCGAAACACCTGCGAATTAAAAAAGACAAAACATTAACATGTAGTATTACATTTCCGATATCGTCCCAAGGCTCTGACCCTTTTTAAAACCGTCTCCTATAACCCTCCATCCCTGTTTCACTCATGTGCCTATCAAAGTAAACCTTCACTGTAAGTTTGCCTCTGCATTCATTCATAGGATTAGGAGCAAGATTAGGCCACTTGGCACCTCGAACCTACTCCACGATTCCGTTAGATCATGGCTGATCTGATTTATAATCTCCTATCTGATAACCTTTCACCCCTCCCACCTTGTTTATCAAGAATCTATCCAGCTCTGTCCTGCATTGAAATACACAATGTTCTTCAATTATGTGGTAGGCCAAAGGCTTTCTTGGTCTGACAACAGCATCCTATTAGTGGGAAATTAGCACCCTTGTAACTGCTACATGGTGCAACACCAAATAGATTTTTTTTTAAATTCATTTTACAAGTTGCAAGCTAGGCTAAATATTTATTGCCTATCTCTAGCTGCCCATTGAGAAGGTGGTGGTGAGCTGCCTTATGAACCACTGCAGTGCCTGAAGTGTAGATACAGCCAGTGCTGTTAGAAGTGAAATTTCAGCATTTTGACCCAGTGACAGTGAAGTAATGATGAAATGTTTCCAAGTCAGGATGGTGAGCGACTTGGAGGGGAACCTCCAGGTGGTGTGTTCCCAGGTATCTGCTGCTTTTGTCACTTTAGATGGTAGAGGTTATGGGTTTGGAAGGTGCTGCCTAAAGAGCCTTGGTGAATTCCTGCAGTGCATCTTGCAGTGGTACACACGACTGTCACTGTGTGTCAGTGGTAAAAGGAGCGAATGTTTATGGATGGGTGACAACCAAGTGGGGCTGCTTTGTCCTGGATGGTGTTGAGCTTCTTGAGTGTTGTTGGACCCATCCAGGCAAGTGGAGGGAATTCCGCTACACTCCTGACTTGAGCCTGGTAGTTATTGGACAAACTTTGGGAGTCAAGAGGTGAGTTACTGGTTTGCAGTTCTGGTTGCATAATATCAGAAGGACATGAGTGCTTTGAAGAGGCGCAGGTTTACCAGGATGTTGCCTGGTCTGGAGCGTTTAAAGCATGAGGAGAAGTTGGGTAAACTCGGATTGTTTTCACTGTGAAGACAGAGGCTGAGGACCAACTGATCAAGGTCTACAAAATTACGAGAGGCGTAGATAAGGTGGATAATCAAAGGCTTTTTCTCAGGGTGGAAAGGTCAACTACAAGAGGTTTAAGGTGAGAGAGGGTAAGTTTAGGGAAGACGTCGTAAACGTTTTTCACACACAGGATGGTAGGTGCCTCGAATGCATTGCCAGTGGAGGTGGTGAAAGCAGGCACGTTAGCAACATTCAAGTTGTGTCTTGATAAACATATGAATGGGAGGTGAACAGAGGGATCGAAACTGCGCATTGGCGCAGCCTTGTTGGGCCAAAAGACTTGTTCCAATGCTGTATCATTCTTTGTAATAAAATCTGGAATATAACATTAGTCTCAGTAATGATGACTACGAAGCTATTACTGAATGTTGTATTTGAACACTGATCTCTTCAGGGAAGGAATTCTGTTGCTCTTACTTTGTCTGGTCTACATGCGATTCCAGATGCACAACAATGTGGTTGACTCCTGACTGTCTTCTGAAATAGTCGAGCAAGTCACTCAGTTCAGGGGCAATTAAAAATGAAAACAAATACTGGCCTGGCCAATGATACCCATGTCCGTGAGGGAATAAAAAAAGTCACCATTTGGTGACTTAATTGAGAACTTGCTCCTTTCAAAGATGCTCCCGTCCAAAGACGTGCAGCTTAGGTTGATTGGCTGTGCTAAGAAATTGCCGCTTAGTATCCAGGGATGCGTAGGTTAGAGGGATCAGTGGGTAAAATGTGTAGGGATATGGGGGTAGGGCTAGGTGGGATTGTGTTTGGTGCAAACTCGATGGGCCGAAGGGCCTCTTTCTGCACAGTAGGATTCTCGGATTTCCTTCACCTGCACCCTCATCACCCCCCTCCCCACTACCAAACCCCTCCTTGTTGAGAGTAGTTCCTGATGATGAGCTGCTTCAAGTGACTGATTTGCTTACAATATTGTTTATGATGGGGCAGTGAGGAGTTGCAGAGGGGTGGGTTTTTGAGAGTGGAAGGGGGATGGAGGAGTGGAGAGGGGTTGTCGGAGGGGAGGGGTCCAGAGGTGGAGGGGGGTGGCTATTGCAAAAAATGCAGATGCATGAGATTGAGGATAATTTAGCAGTTTGGATCAGGAATTGGCTAGCTGATAGAAGACAGAGGGTGGTAGATGATGGGAAACATTCAGCCTGGAGTTCAGTTACAAGTGTACCTCAAGGATCTGTTTTGGGGCCACTGCTTTTTGTCATTTTTATAAATGACCTAGATGAGGGTGTAGAAGGATGGAATAGTAAATTTGCTGACGACACCAAAGTTGGAGGAGTTGTAGACAATGAGGATGGATGTTACAGTTTGCAGAGGGACATAGATAAGCTGCAGAGCTGAGTCGAGAGGTGGCAGATGGAGTTTAATATGGAAAAGTGTGAGGTGATTCACTTTGGTAAGAATAACAGGAGTACATGATATAGGGCTAATGGAATTCGATTACAATTCGATTACGTTCACCTTAGTGATGGAAAGGGATAGGCATGAACCTCGGGTCAGTAGTTTCAGCTGGGGGAAGGGTAATTATGAGGCTATTAGGAGAGAATTAGGAAGCATTGGTTGGAATGGGAGATTACAGGGACTGGGAACATCCGAGATGTGGAGATTTTTCAAGGAGCAGCTATTGCGGGTCTGTGATAAGTATATCCCTGTCAGGCAAGGAGGATTTGGTAGGCCCAGGGAACCGTGGTGCACCAAAAAAGTTGATTCGTTGGTTAGGAAGAAAAAGGAGGCTTATGTTCGGATGAGGCTTGAGGGCTCAGGTAGTGCATTAGAAAGTTTTAGATTGGCTAGGAGGGAGTTGAAGAGGGAGTTAAGAAGGGCTAAAAGAGGACATGAGATGATTTTGGCTGATAGGATTAAGGAGAACCCTAAGGCGTTTTACAGGTATGTCAAGAACAGAAGGTTGGTTAGGACAAGATTAGGGCCAGTTACAGACAGTAGAGGGAAGTTGTGTGTGGAACCGGAGGAGATTGGAGAGGCGTTGAACCAATATTTCTCTTCGGTGTTCACGCAAGGGGACAGGAATGTAGCTGAGGAGGACACTGGGGTGCAGGGGTGTGAAATAGATAGTATTGCAGTTGATACGGGGGATGTGCTGGATATTTTAGAGGGATTGAAAATAGATAAGTCCCCTGGTCCAGATGGGATTTACCCTAGGATTCTTTGGGAGGCAAGAGGGGTGATTGCGGAGCCTCTGGCTCTGATCTTCAGGTCGTCGTTGGTCTCTGGTATAGTACCAGAAGATTGGAGGACAGCAAATGTTGTCCCATTGTTTAAGAAGGGGAGAAGGGACTTCCCTGGGAATTATAGACCGGTGAGTCTTACTTCTGTGGTGGGTAAGGTTTTGGAAAGGATTATTAGAGACAGGATTTATAGTTATTTGGAAAGTAATGAGTTGATTAGAGACAGTCAGCATGGTTTTGTAGCAGGTAGGTCATGCCTTACTAACCTTATCGAGTTCTTTGAGAAAGTGACCAAAGAGGTGGATAGGGGTAAGGTAGTTGATGTGGTGTATATGGATTTTAGCAAGGCGTTTGATAAGGTTCACCATGGTAGGCTTCTGCAGAAAATGCAGATGTATGGGATTGGGGGTGATCTCGGTAATTGGATCAGGAATTGACTAGCAGATAGGAGACAGAGAGTGGTGGTTGATGGGAAATATTCGTCATGGAGTTCGGTTACAAGTGGTGTGCCTCAGGGATCTGTTTTGGGGCCACTGCTGTTTGTAATTTTTATTAATGATCTGGATGAGGGTATAGTTGGGTGGATTAGTAAGTTTGCTGATGTCACCAAAGTCGGAGGTGTGGTAGATTGTGAGGAAGGGTGTCATAGTTTGCAGGATGACTTAGAAAGGTTGCAGAGCTGGGCTGAGAGGTGGCGGATGGAGTTTAATGTGGAGAAGTGTGAGGTAATTCATTTCGGTAGGAATAACAGATGTGTTGAGTATAGGGCTAACGGGAGGACTTTGAATAGTGTGGAGGAGCAGAGGGATCTAGGTGTATGTGTACATAGATCCCTGAAAGTTGGGAATCAAGTAGATAAGGTTGTTAAGAAGGCATACGGAGTCTTGGCGTTTATTGGTAGGGGGATTGAATTTAGGAGTCGCAGCGTCATGATGCAACTGTACACAACTCTGGTGCGGCCACACTTGGAGTTTTGTGTGCAGTTCTGGTCCCCACGTTACAGGAAGGATGTAGAGGCTTTGGAGAGGGTGCAGAGGAGGTTTACCAGGATGTTGCCTGGTATGGAGGGGGAGATCCTATGAGGAGAGACTGAGAGATTTGGGGTTGTTTTCGCTGGAAAGAAGGCGGCTAAGAGGGGACCTCATTGAAACATATAAGATGATTAGAGGTTTAGACAGGGTAGATAGTGATAGCCTTTTCCTTGGATGGAGAAAGCTAGCACGAGGGGGCACGATTTTAAATTAAGGGGGAGTAGTTATAGGACAGATGTCAGGGGTAGGTTCTTTACCCAGAGGGTGGTGAGGGACTGGAATGCCCTGCCAGCTGCAGTTGTAAATGCACCTAGTTTGGGGGCGTTTAAGAGATCTGTGGATAGGTTTATGGATGAAAAGGGATTGGTTTAGGCTAGTGGGTCATTGTTTTGTAACTGGTCGACGCAACATCGTGGGCGAAGGGCCTGTTCTGCGCTGTAATGTTCTATGTTCTATGGAAGGACTCAGTAGTGTTGACGAGCAGAGAGATCTCGGGGTACATGTGCATAGCTCCCCGAACGTTGGCACCCCAGGTTGATAAGGTTGTTAAGAAGGCGTATGGTGTGTTAGCTTTTATTGGTAGAGGGATTAAATTTTAGAGCCGTGAGGTCATGTTACAACTGTACAAAACTCTGGTGCGGCCGCACTTGGAGTATTGCGTACAGTTCTGGTCATCGCATTATAAGAAAGATGTGGAGGCATTGGAAAGACACAGTGAGCACGTGACCAGGATGTTGCCTGGTATGGTGGGATGGTGTTATAAGGAAAGGCTGAGGGACTTGTGGTTATTTTCATTGGAGGGAAGAAGTTACGAGGTGACCTGATTGAGGCATACAAGATGATCAAAGGATTGGATAGGGTGGATAGTGAGAGCCTTTTACCTCGGATGGTGATGGCTAACACAAGGGGACATAGCTTCAAATTAAGGGGTGGTAATTATAGGATGGATTTCAGAGGTAGGTTCTTTACTCAGAGGGTAGTAAGGTCGCGGAATGCCCTGCCTGCAGCAGTTGTGGACTCGCCAACTTTAAGGGCGTTCAAATGGTCAGTGGATAGGCATATGGATAACATTGGAATAGTTTAGGTTAGAGGATCATTAGATTGGTTCCACTGATCGGCGCAACATCGAGGGCCGAAGGGCCTGTACTGCGCTGTAATGTTCTATCTTCTATGAAAGGAGTCAGTGGGTGACCAACTAAATCCATGGAAAATTAAGGGACAAGTTGGTATGGGGGTCCATTAGAGCAATATAGTAGTGGTGGTAGAGACTGGGGCTGCCAGGGTTGATGGGGTTGCTGCAAGGACAGGAAGTGGATGGCAGGGCTGTGAGAGGAGGGCAGTGGGAGATGCATGGGCCCCAAGCATTGAGGGTGCAGATGGGGAGAAAGCAACAAGGTCCCAAGTACGGACAACATCGGATAATTGGTCACCCTATCTGCGGACTTGCCAACCCAACAGTAGCTTTTTCTCTGGCAGTATAGATTGTTACATTCTTCTGAAATTTAGCATTCTTGTGTTTGTCCACAAGATTGAAACTTCGGGATAAATGTCTCATCTTTCTAAATAAAATCGATTTACATTAACACTGCAATGAAGTTATTGTGAAAATCCCTAGTCGTCACACACTAGCACCTGTTCAAGAACACTGAGGGAGAATATATCATGGCCTATACAGCTAACCAGCACATCTTTTGGACTGTGGGCCACCCAGAGGAAACCCATGTAGACACGGGGGAGAATGTGCCAACTGCACAGACAGTAACCCAAATCAGGAATCAAAATCGGATTCCTGGTGCTGTGAGGCAGCAGTGCTAACCACTACGCCACCTTTCGGCAGTTATTCAAGTCAGAAGGAGGCCATTCAGTCCATCGAATCTGCACCTACAATGATTCCACCCAGACCCTATCCCATAACCCCACATATTAACCCTGCAGTGCTAACCGCCGTCATAGGTATACCCTATTTCAATATACATAAATTGAGTAATTTGGTCCTGCAATTTGAGTCCACTTAAATTGAGGTGTGAAGTTCCTTTAAGAGACAGCAGAAAGTGCGGCGTTAACCTTTGATCCCCGCCCAAGATGGCGGCGGCGGCGGCGTCGTCGTTGGGTCGCAGTGAGGCTCGAAGCGGAAGTGAAGGCCGCAAGGCGGCCCGGAAGCGGACCATTGCGGTAGGTCACAGTGGATGTGGTGACGTTGTGGAGAAGGGGCGAAGATGGCGGCAGGAGGAGGGGAGGAAGATGAGGAACTGAGGGAGCTGCTGGAGAGTAAGAGCAGGAGAGGGTGTAGGGAGTGATCGACACACAGTGAGCACGTGACCCAGGGAAACCCCAATTATACTTTGCGACAAATGGGCGAGGCTATCAAAGGGCAGAGGTCAAGGGGAGAGATTGGGCCATGGTGATTGGTCAGTGTAGTTGGTCAATGTGGGTTGGAAAATGTTGATTGTTCAATGAGGGATTGGTTATTCTGAGGATGGTTAATGATAATTTGTCAATACGGGATTAGGGAGGGGGCATGGGGGGGATTGGGGGCGGGGGGCATGGGGGGGATTGGGGCGGGGGGCATGGGGGGGATTGGGGGCGGGGGGCATGGGGGGGATTGGGGGCGGGGGGCATGGGGGGGATTGGGGGCGGGGGCATGGGGGGATTGGGGGCGGGGGGCATGGGGGGGATTGGGGCGGGGGGCATGGGGGGGATTGGGGGCGGGGGGCATGGGGGGGATTGGGGCGGGGGGCATGGGGGGGATTGGGGGCGGGGGCATGGGGGGGATTGGGGGCGGGGGGCATGGGGGGATTGGGGGCGGGGGGCATGGGGGGGATTGGGGGCGGGGGGCATGGGGGGGATTGGGGGGCGGGGGTCGCGGGGGGGATTGGGGGCGGGGGTCGCAGGGGGGGATAGGGGGCGGAGGGGGTTGGGGGGGGATAGGGGGCGGAGGGGGTTGGGGGGGGATAGGGGGCGGAGGGGGTTGGGGGGGGATAGGAGGCGGAGGGGGTTGGGGGGGGATAGGAGGCGGAGGGGGTTGGGGGGGGATAGGAGGCGGAGGGGGTTGGGGGGGGATAGGAGGCGGAGGGGGTTGGGGGGGATAGGGGGCGGAGGGGGTTGGGGGGGGATAGGAGGCGGAGGGGGTTGGGGGGGATAGGGGGCGGAGGGGGTTGGGGGGGGATAGGGGGCGGAGGGGGTTGGGGGGGGATAGGAGGCGGAGGGGGTTGGGGGGGGATAGGAGGCGGAGGGGGTTGGGGGGGATAGGGGGCGGAGGGGGTTGGGGGGGGATAGGGGGCGGAGGGGTTGGGGGGGATAGGGGGCGGAGGGGGTTGGGGGGGGATAGGGGGCGGAGGGGGTTGGGGGGGGATAGGGGGCGGAGGGGGTTGGGGGGGGATAGGGGGCGGAGGGGGTTGGGGGGGATAGGGGCGGAGGGGGTTGGGGGGGATAGGGGGCGGAGGGGGTTGGGGGGGGATAGGGGGGGGAGGTTGGGGGGGGATAGGGGACGGAGGGGGTTGGGGGGGGATGGGGGGGGAGGTTGGGGGGGGGATGGGGGGGGAGGTTGGGGGGGGGATGGGGGGGGAGGTTGGGGGGGGATAGGGGGCGGAGGGGGTTGGAGGGGAATAGGGGGCGGAGGGGGTTGGAGGGGAATAGGGGGCGGAGGGGTTGGAGGGAATAGGGGGCGGAGGGGGTTGGAGGGGAATAGGGGGCGGAGGGGATAGGGGGCGGGGGGTTGGGGCGGAGGGGAATAGGGGGCGGGGGGGTTGGGGCGGAGGGGAATAGGGGGCGGGGGGGTTGGGGGACGGGGGGGTTGGGGGTGATGGGGGGGCGGAGGGGGTTGGGGGTGATGGGGGGCGGAGGGGGTTGGGGGGGATGGGGGGCGGAGGGGGTTGGGGGGGATGGGGGCGGAGGGGGGATGGGGGCGGAGGGGGTTGGGGGGGATGGGGGGCGGAGGGGGTTGGGGGGGATGGGGGGCGGAGGGGGTTGGGGGGGATGGGGGGCGGAGGGGGTTGGGGGGCGGAGGGGTTTGGGGGGATGGGGGGGCGGAGGGGGTTGGGGGGGATGGGGGGCGGAGTGGGTTGGGGGGCGGAGGGGGTTGGGGGGGATGGGGGACGGAGGGGGTTGGAGGGGATGGGGGGCGGGGGGGATGGGGGGCGGAGGGGGTTGGGGGGGATGGGGGGGCAGAGAGGGTTGGGGGGGATGGGGGGCGGGGGGGGTTGGGGGGGATGGGGGGCGGGGGGGATGGGGGGCGGGGGGATGGGGGGTGGGGGGGAGGAGGGGGTGGGGGCGATAGGGGGTTGGGGGGATAGGGGGCGACGGGGGTTGGGGGGATAGGGGGCGAAGGGGGTTGGGGGGGATAGGGGGCGAAGGGGATAGGGGGCGGTGAGGGGGGATAGGGGGCAGCGGGGATGGGGGGGATAGGGGGTGGGGGGGACAGGGGGCGGGGGGGGATAGGGGGTGGGGGGGACAGGGGGCGGGAGGGGACAGGCGGCGGGGGGATAGGGGGTGGGGGGGACAGGGGGCGGGAGGGGACAGGCGGCGGGGGGATAGGGGGTGGGGGGGACAGGGGCGGGAGGGGACAGGCGGCGGGGGGATAGGGGGTGGGGGGAGACTGGGGGCGGCGGCACGGGGGTGGCGGGGGAAGGGGCGGCGGGCACGGGGGTGGGGGGAGGAGGGGGCGGCGTGCACGGGGGGAGGGGCGGCGGGCACGGGGGTGGGGCGGCGGGCACGGGGGTGGGAGGGAAGGGGTGGCGGGCACGGGGATGGGAGGGAAGGGGCGGCGGGCACGGGAGTGGGAGGGAAGGGGCGGCGGGCACGGGGTGGGAGGGAAGGGGCGGCGGGCACGGGGTGGGAGGGAAGGGGCGGCGGGCACGGGGGTGGGAGGGAAGGGGCGGCGGGCAAGGGGTGGGAGGGAAGGGGCGGCGGGCACGGGGATGGGAGGGAAGGGGCGGCGGGCACGGGGGTGGGAGGGAAGGGGCGGCGGGCACGGGGGTGGGAGGGAAGGGGCGGCGGGCACGGGGGTGGGAGGGAATGGGCGGCGGGCACGGGGGTGGGAGGGAAGGGACAGCGGGCAGGGGGGCGGCAGGGGTGGGGGATGGGGGGCAGTGGTGGTAGGGGGATGGGGGCGGGGGTGGGGGGGATGGGGGGGCGGCGGGTGAGGGGGAAGGAGCAGTGGCGTGCATGGGGGTGGCATGGGTGGTGGGGGGATAGGGGGTGTGGTGGGGGGATAGGGGGTGTGGTGTGTGTACGGGGGTTGGAGGAGATGGGCGTGTGGGGGGATGGGTGTGTTGAGGGGGTGATAGAACGCGGGGTTGGGGAGGGGAATCGCGGCGGTGTTGGGGAGGGGAATCGCGGCGGTGTTGGGGAGGGGAATCGCGGCGGTGTTGGGGAGGGGAATCGCGGCGGTGTTGGGGAGGGGAATCGCGGCGGGGTTGGGGAGGGGAATCGCGGCGGGGTTGGGGAGGGGACTCGCGGCGGGGGGCGGCGGTGATTGGGGGGACATGGGGGGGGCGGCGGGTATTGGGGGCATGGGAGGGGGGCACGGGGGGGGCAGCGGGGATTGTGGGGGCATGGGATTATGGGGAGTGGGGGTGGAGATTAGGGGGAGTGGTGGTGGGGGTAGGGGGAGTCAGAGGATGGGGGTTGTAGGGGGTGTGGGGGTAGAGGAGTGGGGGTTGGGGGTAGGGGGGTTGGAGGATGGGGGGGGTGGGGGTCGGGGGGTGTGGGTGGGGGGGGTGGGGGTTTGGGGGGGGTGGGGGTTAGGGGAGTTAGGGGGGTGGGGTGTTAGGAGGGAGGGGGTGGGGGGTTAGAAGGGGAGGGGTGGAGGGTTGGGGGGATAGGGGCGTGGGGGGGATAGGGGGCGTGGGGGGGATGGGGGAGCGGTCGTAGGGGGGATAGGAGGCGGCGGTGTGGGGGGGATAGGGGCGGAGGGGGTGGAGGGGAATAGGGGGCGGAGGGGGTGGGGGGGACAGGGGGTGGGGGGATAGGTGGCGAAGGGGGTTGGGGGGGATAGGGGGCGGTGTGGGGAATAGGGGCGGTGTGGGGGATAGGGGGCGGTGAGGGGGGATATGGGGCAGCGGGAGTGGTGGGGATGGGGGGGATAGGGGGCAGCGGGGATGGGGGGATAGGGGCTGGGGGGGACAGGGGGGATGGGGCGGCGGGCACAGGGGTTGCGTGGGAAGGGGCGGCGGGCACAGGGGCGGGGGGAGGTGGGGCGGCAGGCACGGGGGTGGGAGGGAAGGGGGCGGCGGGCATGGGGTGGGAGGGAAGGAGCGGCGGGCAAGGGGGTGGGAGGGAAGGGCGGCGGGCACGGGGGTGGGAGGGAAGGGGCGGCGGGCACGGGGTGGGAGGGAAGGGGACAGCGGGCAGGGGGGTGGGAGGGAAGGGGCAGCGGGCACGGGGTGGGAGGGAAGGGGCGGCGGGCACGGGGGTGGGAGGGAAGGGGCGGCGGGCACGGGGGTGGGAGGGAAGGGGACAGCGGGCAGGGGGGGGTGGCGGGGGTGGAGGTCGGCGGGGGTGGGAGGATGCGGGGCGGCGGGGTGGGGGGGCGGTGGTGGTAGGGGGGATGGGGGTGGGGGGTCATGGGGTGGCTGGGGTGGGGTGTGGATGGGAGGGCGGCGGGTGGGGAGGATGGAGCAGTGGCGTGCATGGGGGTGGCATGGGTGGTGGGGGGATAAGGGGTGGGGTGTGTGTGCAGTGGATGGGAATAGAGGGCGGGGGTTGGAGGGGATGGGCGTGTGGGGGGATGGGTGTGTTGGGGGGTGATAGAAGGCGGGGTTGGGGAGGGAATCGCCGCGGGGTTGGGAGGGGAATCGCGGCGGTGTTGGGGAGGGGAATCGCGGCGGGGTTGGGGAGGGGAATCGAGGCGGGGTTGGGGAGGGGAATCGAGGCGGGGTTGGGGAGGGGAATCGCGGCGGGGTTGGGGAGGGGAATCGAGGCGGGGTTGGGGAGGGGAATCGAGGCGGGGTTGGGAGGGGATCGAGGCGGGGTTGGGGAGGGGAATCGAGGCGGGGTTGGGAGGGGAATCGAGGCGGGGTTGGGGAGGGGAATCGCGGCGGGGTTGGGGAGGGGAATCGCGGCGGGGTTGGGGAGGGGAATCGCGGCGGGGTTGGGGAGGGGAATCGAGGCGGGGTTGGGGAGGGGAATCGAGGCGGGGTTGGGGAGGGGAATCGAGGCGGGGTTGGGGAGGGGAATCGAGGCGGGGTTGGGGAGGGAATCGCGGCGGGGTTGGGGAGGGGAATCGCGGCGGGGTTGGGGAGGGGAATCGCGGCGGGGTTGGGAGGGGAATCGCGGCGGGGTTGGGGAGGGGAATCGCGGCGGGGTTGGGGAGGGGAATCGCGGCGGGGTTGGGGAGGGGAATCGCGGCGGTGTTGGGGAGGGGAATCGCGGCGGTGTTGGGGAGGGGAATCGAGGCGGGGTTGGGGAGGGGAATCGAGGCGGGGTTGGGGAGGGGAATCTAGGCGGGGTTGGGGAGGGGAATCGAGGCGGGGTTGGGGAGGGGAATCGCGGCGGGGTTGGGGAGGGGAATCGCGGCGGGGTTGGGGGGATCGGGGGGTTGGGGAGGGAATCGAGGCGGGGTTGGGGAGGGGAATCGCGGCGGGGTTGGGGAGGGGAATCGAGGCGGGGTTGGGGAGGGGAATCGAGGCGGGGTTGGGGAGGGGAATCGAGGCGGGGTTGGGAGGGGAATCGCGGCGGGGTTGGGGAGGGGAATCGCGGCGGGGTTGGGGAGGGGAATCGAGGCGGGGTTGGGGAGGGGAATCGAGGCGGGGTTGGGGAGGGGAGGGGAAACGGGGGTGGAGCGGGGAGGGAAACGGGGGTGGAGCGGGGAAACGGGGGTGGAGAGGGGAGGGGAAACGGGGGCGGAGCGGGGAGGGAAACGGGGGCGGAGCGGGGAGGGGAAACGGGGGCGGAGCGGGGATGGGAAACGGGGGCGGGGAGGGGAGGGGAAACGGGGGCGGAGCGGGAGGGGAAACGGGGGCGGAGAGGGGAGGGGAAACGGGAGCGGAGCGGGGAGGGGAGGGAAACGGGGGAGGGGAGGGAAACGGGGTGAGGGGAGGGGAAACGGGGGCGGAGCGGGGAGGGGAAACGGGGGCGGAGCGGGGAGGGGAAACGGGGCGGAGCGGTGAGGGGAGGGGAAACGGGGGCGGAGAGGGGAGGGGAAACGGGAGCGGAGCGGGGAGGGGAGGGAAACGGGGGCGGAGCGGAGAGGGGAGGGGAACGGGGGCGGAGCAGGGAGGGGAGGGGTAACGGGGGTGGGGAGGGGAGGGGAAACGGGGGTGGGGAGGGGAGGGGAAACGGGGTGGGGAGGGGAGGGGAAACGGGGGTGGAGCGGAGAGGGGAGGGGAAACGTGGGTGGAGCGGAGAGGGGAGGGAAACGGGGGTGGAGCGGAGAGGGGAGGGGAAACGGGGGTGGAGCGGAGAGGGGAGGGGAAACGGGGGTGGAGCGGAGAGGGGAGGGGAAACGGGGGTGGAGCGGAGAGGGGAGGGGAAACGGGGGTGGAGCGGAGAGGGGAGGGAAACGGGGGTGAGCGGAGAGGGGAGGGGAAACGGGGGGGAGCGGGAGGGGAAAGGGGGTGGAGCGGGGAGGGGAGGGGAAACGGGGGTGGAGCGGAGAGGGGAGGGAAACGGGGGTGGAGCGGAGAGGGGAGGGGAAACGGGGGTGGAGCGGGGAGGGGAAAGGGGGTGGAGCGGGGAGGGGAGGGGAAACGGGGGTGGAGCGGAGAGGGGAGGGAAACGGGGGTGGAGCGGAGAGGGGAGGGGAAACGGGGGTGGAGCGGAGAGGGGAGGGGAAACGGGGGTGGAGCGGAGAGGGGAGGGAAACGGGGTGGAGCGGAGAGGGGAGGGGAAACGGGGGTGGAGCGGGGAGGGGAAACGGGGGTGGAGCGGGGAGGGGAGGGGAAACGGGGGTGGAGCGGAGAGGGGAGGGGAAACGGGGGTGGAGCGGAGAGGGGAGGGGAAACGGGGGTGGAGCGGAGAGGGGAGGGGAAACGGTGGTGGAGCGGAGAGGGGAGGGGAAACGGGGGTGGAGCGGAGAGGGGAGGGGAAACGGGGGTGGAGGGGAGGGGAAACGGGGGTGGAGCGAGAGGGGAGGGAAACGGGGGTGGAGCGGAGAGGGGAGGGAAACGGGTGGAGAGGGGAGGGAAACGGGGGTGGAGCGGAGAGGGGAGGGAAAGGGGGTGGAGCGGAGAGGGGAGGGAAAGGGGGTGGAGCGGAGAGGGGAGGGAAACGGGGTGGAGCGGAGAGGGGAGGGAAACGGGGGTGGAGCGGAGAGGGGAGGGAAACGGGGGTGGAGCGGAGAGGGGAAACGGGGGTGGAGCGGAGAGGGGAAACGGGGGTGGAGCGGAGAGGGGAGGGAAACGGGGGTGGAGCGGAGAGGGGAGGGGAAATGGGGGTGGAGCGGGGAGGGGAAATGGGGTGGAGCGGGGAGGGGAAACGGGGGTGGAGCGGAGAGGGGAGGGGAAACGGGGGTGGAGCGGAGAGGGGAGGGAAACGGGGGTGGAGCGGAGAGGGGAGGGGAAACGGGGGTGGAGCGGAGAGGGGAGGGGAAACGGGGGTGGAGCGGAGAGGGGAGGGGAAACGGGGGTGGAGGGGAGGGGAAATGGGGGTGGAGCGGGGAGGGGAGGGGAGGGGAAACGGGGGTGGAGCGGTGAGGGGAGGGGAAACGGGGTGGAGGGGAGGGGAAACGGGGGTGGAGGGGAGGGGAAACGGGGGTGGAGCGGGGAGGGGAGGGGAAACGGGGGTGGAGCGGGGAGGGGAGGGGAAACGGGGGTGGGGAGGGGAGGGGAAACGGGGGGTGGAGCGGGGAGGGGAAACGGGGGTGGTGCGGGGAGGGGAGGGGAAACGGGGGTGGAGCGGAGAGGGGACGGGAAACGGGGCTGGAACGGAGAGGGGAGGGGAAACGGGGGTGGAGCGGAGAGGGGAGGGGAAACGGGGGTGGAGCGGGGACGTAAGGAAACAGGTGGGGTGGAGCAGGGGTATGGGGGCAGTGGGGCAACGGGGGAGTGGGAGGGTCGGCCGGGAAGGTTTACGGGGTTGTGGGGGGTGGTGTCGGCCAGGGAGGTGTATGGAGGGGGGGGCAGGGGGGTGGACGATGGGGGGGCAGGGGGGTGGACGATGGGGGGGCAGGGGGGTGGACGATAGGGTGGGGGCAGTGACTGTTCAGTGGGTGGGGGGGGGGGTTCTGTGCTTTGCGGTAGTGTATCTATGAGGATTGTGGGGAAGGGGGTCAGTGTGGGAGTTGTGGGGGGGTGGGATTGATGCGGAGATTGTTCGGTTTGGGGTTGGGAGCTGATTAACATGAGGAGGATTGAGTCTGTTTGGTGTATGGGCAGTTAGGGTCTATCTTGGAGGTGGGTGTTAGAGTTTTTCCGGGGGAGGCTGGATTTTGGTCCAGGGACACAGTGAGCACGTGA